>OZ012621.1:5158783-5211318 GCA_963942555.1 Aleiodes leptofemur | reverse complement strand
AGAATTTCATTTTAGCCTTTATAAAGGCTAGAATTTTCTTTTAGCCTTTATATAGGCTAGAATTTCATTTTAGCCTTTATAAAGGCTAGAATTCCATTTTAGCCTTTATTAAGGCTAGAATTTGAGTTTTAGCCTTTATAAAGGCTAGAATTCCATTTTAGCCTTCATTAAGGCTAGAATTTGAGTTTTAGCCTTTATAAAGGCTAAAATTCCATTTTAGCCTTTATTAAAGCTAGAATTTCATTTTAGCCTTTATAAAGGCTAGAATTCCATTTTAGCCTTTATTAAGGCTAGAATTTGAGTTTCAGCCTTTATAAAGGCTAGAATTCCATTTTAGCCTTTATTAAGGCTAGAATTTGAGTTTTAGCTTTTATAAAGGCTAGAATTCCATTTTAGCCTTTATTAAGGCTAGAATTTCATTTTAGCCTTTAAAAAGGCTAGAATTTCATTTTAGCCTTTAAAAAGGCTAGAATTTCATTTTAGCCTTTATAAAGGCTAAAATTCCATTTTAGCCTTTATTAAAGCTAGAATTTCATTTTAGCCTTTATAAAGGCTAGAATTCCATTTTAGCCTTTATTAAAGCTAGAATTTCATTTTAGCCTTTATAAAAGCTAGAATTCCATTTTAGCCTTTAAAAAGGCTAGAATTTCATTTAGCCTTTATAAAGGCTAGAATTCCATTTTAGCCTTTATTAAGGCTAGAATTTCATTTTAGCCTTTAAAAAGGCTAGAATTTCATTTTAGCCTTTATAAAGGCTAGAATTCCATTTTAGCCTTTATAAAGGCTAGAATTTCATTTTAGCCTTTAAAAAGGCTAGAATTTCATTTAAGCCTTTATAAAGGCTAGAATTCCATTTTAGCCTTTATTAAGGCTAGAATTTGAGTTTTAGCCTTTATAAAGGCTAAAATTCCATTTTAGCCTTTATTAAAGCTAGAATTTCATTTTAGCCTTTATAAAGGCTAGAATTTGAGTTTGAGCCTTTAGAAAGGCTAAAATTCCATTTTAGCCTTTATTATAGCTAGAATTTGAGATTTAGTCTTTATAAAGGCTAGAATTTCATTTTAGCCTTTATAAAGGCTAGAATTTTCTTTTAGCCTTTATATAGGCTAGAATTTCAGTCTTAGCCTCTTTAAAGGCTAGAATTCCAGTTTTAGCCTTTATAAAGGCTAAAATTCCATTTAAGCCTTTATATAGGCTAGGATTTGAGTTTTAGCCTTTATAAAGGCTAGAATTGCATTTTAGCCTTTAAAAAGGCTAGAATTTCATTTTAGCCTTTATAAAGGCTAGAATTCCATTTTAGCCTTTATAAAGGCTAGAATTTCATTTTAGCCTTTAAAAAGGCTAGAATTTGAGTTCTAGCCTTTATAACGGCTAGAATTTCATTTTAGCCTTTATAAAGGCTAGAATTTCATTTTAGCCTTTAAAAAGGCTAGAATTTGAGTTCTAGCCTTTATAACGGCTAGAATTTCATTTTAGCCTTTATGAAGGCTAGAATTTCATTTTAGCCTTTATAAAGGCTAGGATTTGAGTTTTAGCCTTTATAAAGGCTAAAATTCCATTTTAGCCCTTATTAAAGCTAGAATTTCATTTTAGCCTTTATAAAGGCTAGAATTTTCTTTTAGCCTTTATATAGGCTAGAATTTCATTTTAGCCTTTATAAAGGCTAGAATTCCATTTTAGCCTTTATAAAGGCTAGAATTTCATTTTAGCCTTTAAAAAGGCTAGAATTTCATTTTAGCCTTTATAAAGGCTAGAATTCCATTTTAGCCTTTATAAAGGCTAGAATTTCATTTTAGCCTTTAAAAAGGCTAGAATTTCATTTTAGCCTTTATAAAGGCTAGAATTCCATTTTAGCCTTTATTAAGGCTAGAATTTGAGTTTTAGCCTTTATAAAGGCTAGAATTCCATTTTAGCCTTTATTAAGGCTAGAATTTGAGTTTTAGCCTTTATAAAGGCTAGAATTTCATTTTAGCCTTTAAAAAGGCTAGAATTTCATTTTAGCCTTTATAAAGGCTAGAATTCCATTTTAGCCTTTATTAAGGCTAGAATTTGAGTTTTAGCCTTTATAAAGGCTAGAATTTTCTTTTAGCCTTTATATAGGCTAGAATTTCATTTTAGCCTTTATAAAGGCTAGAATTCCATTTTAGCCTTTATTAAAGCTAGAATTTCATTTTAGCCTTTATAAAAGCTAGAATTCCATTTTAGCCTTTAAAAAGGCTAGAATTTCATTTTAGCCTTTATAAAGGCTAGAATTCCATTTTAGCCTTTATTAAGGCTAGAATTTCATTTTAGCCTTTAAAAAGGCTAGAATTTCATTTTAGCCTTTATAAAGGCTAGAATTCCATTTTAGCCTTTATAAAGGCTAGAATTTCATTTTAGCCTTTAAAAAGGCTAGAATTTCATTTTAGCCTTTATAAAGGCTAGAATTCCATTTTAGCCTTTATTAAGGCTAGAATTTGAGTTTTAGCCTTTATAAAGGCTAGAATTCCATTTTAGCCTTTATTAAAGCTAGAATTTCATTTTAGCCTTTATAAAAGCTAGAATTCCATTTTAGCCTTTAAAAAGGCTAGAATTTCATTTTAGCCTTTATAAAGGCTAGAATTCCATTTTAGCCTTTATTAAGGCTAGAATTTCATTTTAGCCTTTAAAAAGGCTAGAATTTCATTTTAGCCTTTATAAAGGCTAGAATTCCATTTTAGCCTTTATAAAGGCTAGAATTTCATTTTAGCCTTTAAAAAGGCTAGAATTTCATTTTAGCCTTTATAAAGGCTAGAATTCCATTTTAGCCTTCATTAAGGCTAGAATTTGAGTTTTAGCCTTTATAAAGGCTAGAATTCCATTTTAGCCTTTATTAAAGCTAGAATTTCATTTTAGCCTTTATAAAAGCTAGAATTCCATTTTAGCCTTTAAAAAGGCTAGAATTTCATTTTAGCCTTTATTAAGGCTAGAATTTGAGTTTTAGCCTTTATAAAGGCTAGAATTCCATTTTAGCCTTCATTAAGGCTAGAATTTGAGTTTTAGCCTTTAAAAAGGCTAAAATTCCATTTTAGCCTTTATTAAAGCTAGAATTTCATTTTAGCCTTTATAAAGGCTAGAATTCCATTTTAGCCTTTATTAAGGCTAGAATTTGAGTTTCAGCCTTTATAAAGGCTAGAATTTCATTTTAGCCTTTATAAAGGCTAGAATTCCATTTTAGCCTTTATAAAGGCTAGAATTTCATTTTAGCCTTTAAAAAGGCTAGAATTTGAGTTCTAGCCTTTATAACGGCTAGAATTTCATTTTAGCCTTTATAAAGGCTAGAATTTCATTTTAGCCTTTAAAAAGGCTAGAATTTGAGTTCTAGCCTTTATAACGGCTAGAATTTCATTTTAGCCTTTAAAAAGGCTAGAATTTCATTTTAGCCTTTATAAAGGCTAGAATTCCATTTTAGCCTTTATTAAGGCTAGAATTTCATTTTAGCCTTTAAAAAGGCTAGAATTTCATTTTAGCCTTTATAAAGGCTAGAATTCCATTTTAGCCTTTATAAAGGCTAGAATTTCATTTTAGCCTTTAAAAAGGCTAGAATTTCATTTTAGCCTTTATAAAGGCTAGAATTCCATTTTAGCCTTTATTAAGGCTAGAATTTGAGTTTTAGCCTTTATAAAGGCTAGAATTCCATTTTAGCCTTTATTAAAGCTAGAATTTCATTTTAGCCTTTATAAAAGCTAGAATTCCATTTTAGCCTTTAAAAAGGCTAGAATTTCATTTTAGCCTTTATAAAGGCTAGAATTCCATTTTAGCCTTTATTAAGGCTAGAATTTCATTTTAGCCTTTAAAAAGGCTAGAATTTCATTTTAGCCTTTATAAAGGCTAGAATTCCATTTTAGCCTTTATAAAGGCTAGAATTTCATTTTAGCCTTTAAAAAGGCTAGAATTTCATTTGAGCCTTTATAAAGGCTAGAATTCCATTTTAGCCTTTATTAAGGCTAGAATTTGAGTTTTAGCCTTTATAAAGGCTAAAATTCCATTTTAGCCTTTATTAAAGCTAGAATTTCATTTTAGCCTTTATAAAGGCTAGAATTTGAGTTTGAGCCTTTAGAAAGGCTAAAATTCCATTTTAGCCTTTATTATAGCTAGAATTTGAGATTTAGTCTTTATAAAGGCTAGAATTTCATTTTAGCCTTTATAAAGGCTAGAATTTTCTTTTAGCCTTTATATAGGCTAGAATTTCATTTTAGCCTTTATAAAGGCTAGAATTCCATTTTAGCCTTTATTAAGGCTAGAATTTGAGTTTTAGCCTTTATAAAGGCTAGAATTCCATTTTAGCCTTCATTAAGGCTAGAATTTGAGTTTTAGCCTTTATAAAGGCTAGAATTCCATTTTAGCCTTTATTAAAGCTAGAATTTCATTTTAGCCTTTATAAAAGCTAGAATTCCATTTTAGCCTTTAAAAAGGCTAGAATTTCATTTTAGCCTTTATAAAGGCTAGAATTCCATTTTAGCCTTTATTAAGGCTAGAATTCCATTTTAGCCTTTAAAAAGGCTAGAATTTCATTTTAGCCTTTATAAAGGCTAGAATTCCATTTTAGCCTTTATTAAGGCTAGAATTTCATTTTAGCCTTTAAAAAGGCTAGAATTTCATTTTAGCCTTTATAAAGGCTAGAATTCCATTTTAGCCTTTATAAAGGCTAGAATTTCATTTTAGCCTTTAAAAAGGCTAGAATTTCATTTTAGCCTTTATAAAGGCTAGAATTCCATTTTAGCCTTTATTAAGGCTAGAATTTGAGTTTTAGCCTTTATAAAGGCTAAAATTCCATTTTAGCCTTTATTAAAGCTAGAATTTCATTTTAGCCTTTATAAAGGCTAGAATTTGAGTTTGAGCCTTTAGAAAGGCTAAAATTCCATTTTAGCCTTTATTATAGCTAGAATTTGAGATTTAGTCTTTATAAAGGCTAGAATTTCATTTTAGCCTTTATAAAGGCTAGAATTTTCTTTTAGCCTTTATATAGGCTAGAATTTCATTTTAGCCTTTATAAAGGCTAGAATTCCATTTTAGCCTTTATTAAGGCTAGAATTTGAGTTTTAGCCTTTATAAAGGCTAGAATTCCATTTTAGCCTTCATTAAGGCTAGAATTTGAGTTTTAGCCTTTATAAAGGCTAGAATTCCATTTTAGCCTTTATTAAAGCTAGAATTTCATTTTAGCCTTTATAAAAGCTAGAATTCCATTTTAGCCTTTAAAAAGGCTAGAATTTCATTTTAGCCTTTATAAAGGCTAGAATTCCATTTTAGCCTTTATTAAGGCTAGAATTTCATTTTAGCCTTTAAAAAGGCTAGAATTTCATTTTAGCCTTTAGAAAGGCTAGAATTTCATTTTAGCCTTTATAAAGGCTAGAATTCCATTTTAGCCTTTATTAAGGCTAGAATTTGAGTTTTAGCCTTTATAAAGGCTAGAATTCCATTTTAGCCTTCATTAAGGCTAGAATTTGAGTTTTAGCCTTTAAAAAGGCTAAAATTCCATTTTAGCCTTTATTAAAGCTAGAATTTCATTTTAGCCTTTATAAAGGCTAGAATTCCATTTTAGCCTTTATTAAGGCTAGAATTTGAGTTTCAGCCTTTATAAAGGCTAGAATTCCATTTTAGCCTTTATTGAGGCTAGAATTTGAGTTTGAGCCTTTAGAAAGGCTAAAATTCCATTTTAGCCTTCATTAAGGCTAGAATTTGAGTTTTAGCCTTTATAAAGGCTAAAATTCCATTTTAGCCTTTATTAAAGCTAGAATTTCATTTTAGCCTTTATAAAGGCTAGAATTCCATTTTAGCCTTTATTAAGGCTAGAATTTGAGTTTCAGCCTTTATAAAGGCTAGAATTCCATTTTAGCCTTTATTGAGGCTAGAATTTGAGTTTGAGCCTTTAGAAAGGCTAAAATTCCATTTTAGCCTTTGTTATAGCTAGAATTTGAGATTTAGTCTTTATAAAGGCTAGAATTTCATTTTAGCCTTTATAAAGGCTAGAATTTTCTTTTAGCCTTTATATAGGCTAGAATTTCATTTTAGCCTTTATAAAGGCTAGAATTCCATTTTAGCCTTTATTAAGGCTAGAATTTGAGTTTTAGCCTTTATAAAGGCTAGAATTCCATTTTAGCCTTCATTAAGGCTAGAATTTGAGTTTTAGCCTTTATAAAGGCTAAAATTCCATTTTAGCCTTTATTAAAGCTAGAATTTCATTTTAGCCTTTATAAAGGCTAGAATTCCATTTTAGCCTTTATTAAGGCTAGAATTTGAGTTTCAGCCTTTATAAAGGCTAGAATTCCATTTTAGCCTTTATTAAGGCTAGAATTTGAGTTTTAGCTTTTATAAAGGCTAGAATTCCATTTTAGCCTTTATTAAGGCTAGAATTTCATTTTAGCCTTTAAAAAGGCTAGAATTTCATTTTAGCCTTTAAAAAGGCTAGAATTTCATTTTAGCCTTTATAAAGGCTAAAATTCCATTTTAGCCTTTATTAAAGCTAGAATTTCATTTTAGCCTTTATAAAGGCTAGAATTCCATTTTAGCCTTTATTAAAGCTAGAATTTCATTTTAGCCTTTATAAAAGCTAGAATTCCATTTTAGCCTTTAAAAAGGCTAGAATTTCATTTTAGCCTTTATAAAGGCTAGAATTCCATTTTAGCCTTTATTAAGGCTAGAATTTCATTTTAGCCTTTAAAAAGGCTAGAATTTCATTTTAGCCTTTATAAAGGCTAGAATTCCATTTTAGCCTTTATAAAGGCTAGAATTTCATTTTAGCCTTTAAAAAGGCTAGAATTTCATTTAAGCCTTTATAAAGGCTAGAATTCCATTTTAGCCTTTATTAAGGCTAGAATTTGAGTTTTAGCCTTTATAAAGGCTAAAATTCCATTTTAGCCTTTATTAAAGCTAGAATTTCATTTTAGCCTTTATAAAGGCTAGAATTTGAGTTTGAGCCTTTAGAAAGGCTAAAATTCCATTTTAGCCTTTATTATAGCTAGAATTTGAGATTTAGTCTTTATAAAGGCTAGAATTTCATTTTAGCCTTTATAAAGGCTAGAATTTTCTTTTAGCCTTTATATAGGCTAGAATTTCAGTCTTAGCCTCTATAAAGGCTAGAATTCCAGTTTTAGCCTTTATAAAGGCTAAAATTCCATTTAAGCCTTTATATAGGCTAGGATTTGAGTTTTAGCCTTTATAAAGGCTAGAATTGCATTTTAGCCTTTAAAAAGGCTAGAATTTCATTTTAGCCTTTATAAAGGCTAGAATTCCATTTTAGCCTTTATAAAGGCTAGAATTTCATTTTAGCCTTTAAAAAGGCTAGAATTTGAGTTCTAGCCTTTATAACGGCTAGAATTTCATTTTAGCCTTTATAAAGGCTAGAATTTCATTTTAGCCTTTAAAAAGGCTAGAATTTGAGTTCTAGCCTTTATAACGGCTAGAATTTCATTTTAGCCTTTATGAAGGCTAGAATTTCATTTTAGCCTTTATAAAGGCTAGGATTTGAGTTTTAGCCTTTATAAAGGCTAAAATTCCATTTTAGCCTTTATTAAAGCTAGAATTTCATTTTAGCCTTTATAAAGGCTAGAATTTTCTTTTAGCCTTTATATAGGCTAGAATTTCATTTTAGCCTTTATAAAGGCTAGAATTCCATTTTAGCCTTTATAAAGGCTAGAATTTCATTTTAGCCTTTAAAAAGGCTAGAATTTCATTTTAGCCTTTATAAAGGCTAGAATTCCATTTTAGCCTTTATAAAGGCTAGAATTTCATTTTAGCCTTTAAAAAGGCTAGAATTTCATTTTAGCCTTTATAAAGGCTAGAATTCCATTTTAGCCTTTATTAAGGCTAGAATTTGAGTTTTAGCCTTTATAAAGGCTAGAATTTTCTTTTAGCCTTTATATAGGCTAGAATTTCATTTTAGCCTTTATAAAGGCTAGAATTCCATTTTAGCCTTTATTAAAGCTAGAATTTCATTTTAGCCTTTATAAAAGCTAGAATTCCATTTTAGCCTTTAAAAAGGCTAGAATTTCATTTTAGCCTTTATAAAGGCTAGAATTCCATTTTAGCCTTTATTAAGGCTAGAATTTCATTTTAGCCTTTAAAAAGGCTAGAATTTCATTTTAGCCTTTATAAAGGCTAGAATTCCATTTTAGCCTTTATAAAGGCTAGAATTTCATTTTAGCCTTTAAAAAGGCTAGAATTTCATTTTAGCCTTTATAAAGGCTAGAATTCCATTTTAGCCTTTAT
Source organism: Aleiodes leptofemur (assembly GCA_963942555.1). Taxonomy (NCBI): domain Eukaryota; kingdom Metazoa; phylum Arthropoda; class Insecta; order Hymenoptera; family Braconidae; genus Aleiodes; species Aleiodes leptofemur. The sequence goes on along the minus strand of OZ012621.1, from coordinate 5,203,092 downwards.
TAAGGCTAGAATTTGAGTTTTAGCCTTTATAAAGGCTAAAATTCCATTTTAGCCTTTATTAAAGCTAGAATTTCATTTTAGCCTTTATAAAGGCTAGAATTTGAGTTTGAGCCTTTAGAAAGGCTAAAATTCCATTTTAGCCTTTATTATAGCTAGAATTTGAGATTTAGTCTTTATAAAGGCTAGAATTTCATTTTAGCCTTTATAAAGGCTAGAATTTTCTTTTAGCCTTTATATAGGCTAGAATTTCAGTCTTAGCCTCTTTAAAGGCTAGAATTCCAGTTTTAGCCTTTATAAAGGCTAAAATTCCATTTAAGCCTTTATATAGGCTAGGATTTGAGTTTTAGCCTTTATAAAGGCTAGAATTGCATTTTAGCCTTTAAAAAGGCTAGAATTTCATTTTAGCCTTTATTAAGGCTAGAATTCCATTTTAGCCTTTATTAAGGCTAGAATTTGAGTTTTAGCCTTTATAAAGGCTAGAATTCCATTTTAGCCTTTATTAAAGCTAGAATTTCATTTTAGCCTTTATAAAAGCTAGAATTCCATTTTAGCCTTTAAAAAGGCTAGAATTTCATTTTAGCCTTTATAAAGGCTAGAATTCCATTTTAGCCTTTATTAAGGCTAGAATTTCATTTTAGCCTTTAAAAAGGCTAGAATTTCATTTTAGCCTTTATAAAGGCTAGAATTCCATTTTAGCCTTTATAAAGGCTAGAATTTCATTTTAGCCTTTAAAAAGGCTAGAATTTCATTTTAGCCTTTATTAAGGCTAGAATTTGAGTTCTAGCCTTTATAACGGCTAGAATTTCATTTTAGCCTCTATAAAGGCTAGAATTCCAGTTTTAGCCTTTATAAAGGCTAGAATTTCATTTTAGCCTTTATGAAGGCTAGAATTCCATTTTAGCCTTTATTAAGGCTAGAATTTGAGTTTCAGCCTTTATAAAGGCTAGAATTCCATTTTAGCCTTTATAAAGGCTAGAATTCCATTTTAGCCTTTATTAAGGCTAGAATTTGAGTTTCAGCCTTTATAAAGGCTAGAATTCCATTTTAGCCTTTATAAAGGCTTGAATTCCATTTTAGCCTTTATAAAGGCTAGAATTTCAGTTTTAGCCTTTATAAAGGCTAGAATTTCATTTTAGCCTTTATAAAGGCTAGAATTCCATTTTAGCCTTTATTGAGGCTAGGATTTGAGTTTTAGCCTTTATAAAGGCTAGAATTTCATTTTAGCCTTTAAAAAGGCTAGAATTTCATTTTAGCCTTTATTAAGGCTAGAATTTGAGTTCTAGCCTTTATAACGGCTAGAATTTCATTTTAGCCTCTATAAAGGCTAGAATTCCAGTTTTAGCCTTTATAAAGGCTAGAATTTCATTTTAGCCTTTATGAAGGCTAGAATTCCATTTTAGCCTTTATTAAGGCTAGAATTTGAGTTTCAGCCTTTATAAAGGCTAGAATTCCATTTTAGCCTTCATAAAGGCTAGAATTCCATTTTAGCCTTTATTAAGGCTAGAATTTGAGTTTCAGCCTTTATAAAGGCTAGAATTCCATTTTAGCCTTTATAAAGGCTAGGATTTGAGTTTTAGCCTTTATAAAGGCTAGAATTCCATTTTAGCCTTTATTAAGGCTAGAATTTGAGTTTTAGCCTTTATAAAGGCTAGAATTCCATTTTAGCCTTTATTAAGGCTAGAATTTGAGTTTTAGCCTTTATAAAGGCTAAAATTCCATTTTAGCCTTTATTAAAGCTAGAATTTCATTTTAGCCTTTATAAAGGCTAGAATTCCATTTTAGCCTTTATTAAGGCTAGAATTTGAGTTTTAGCCTTTATAAAGGCTAAAATTCCATTTTAGCCTTTATTAAAGCTAGAATTTCATTTTAGCCTTTATAAAGGCTAGAATTCCATTTTAGCCTTTATTGAGGCTAGAATTTGAGTTTGAGCCTTTAGAAAGGCTAAAATTCCATTTTAGCCTTTATTATAGCTAGAATTTGAGATTTAGTCTTTATAAAGGCTAGAATTTCATTTTAGCCTTTATAAAGGCTAGAATTTTCTTTTAGCCTTTATATAGGCTAGAATTTCAGTCTTAGCCTCTATAAAGGCTAGAATTCCAGTTTTAGCCTTTATAAAGGCTAGAATTTCATTTTAGCCTTTATGAAGGCTAGAATTCCATTTTAGCCTTTATTAAGGCTAGAATTTGAGTTTCAGCCTTTATAAAGGCTAGAATTCCATTTTAGCCTTTATAAAGGCTTGAATTCCATTTTAGCCTTTATAAAGGCTAGAATTTGAGTTTTAGCCTTTATAAAGGCTAGAATTTCATTTTAGCCTTTATAAAGGCTAGAATTCCATTTTAGCCTTTATTGAGGCTAGGATTTGAGTTTTAGCCTTTATAAAGGCTAGAATTTCATTTTAGCCTTTAAAAAGGCTAGAATTTCATTTTAGCCTTTATTAAGGCTAGAATTTGAGTTCTAGCCTTTATAACGGCTAGAATTTCATTTTAGCCTCTATAAAGGCTAGAATTCCAGTTTTAGCCTTTATAAAGGCTAGAATTTCATTTTAGCCTTTATAAAGGCTAGAATTCCATTTTAGCCTTTATTAAGGCTAGAATTTGAGTTTTAGCCTTTATAAAGGCTAAAATTCTATTTTAGCCTTTATTAAAGCTAGAATTTCATTTTAGCCTTTATAAAGGCTAGAATTCCATTTTAGCCTTTATTAAGGCTAGAATTTGAGTTTTAGCCTTTATAAAGGCTAAAATTCTATTTTAGCCTTTATTAAAGCTAGAATTTCATTTTAGCCTTTATAAAGGCTAGAATTCCATTTTAGCCTTTATTAAGGCTAGAATTTGAGTTTCAGCCTTTATAAAGGCTAGAATTCCATTTTAGCCTTTATAAAGGCTAGGATTTGAGTTTTAGCCTTTATAAAGGCTAGAATTCCATTTTAGCCTTTATTAAGGCTAGAATTTGAGTTTTAGCCTTTATAAAGGCTAGAATTCCATTTTAGCCTTTATTAAGGCTAGAATTTGAGTTTTAGCCTTTATAAAGGCTAAAATTCCATTTTAGCCTTTATTAAAGCTAGAATTTCATTTTAGCCTTTATAAAGGCTAGAATTCCATTTTAGCCTTTATTAAGGCTAGAATTTGAGTTCTAGGCTTTATAAAGGCTAGAATTTCATATATATAATTTCAAATAATTATCCATAAACTAAGCAGGAGCCCCACTACTTGTGCGTACTTCGACAACTCCACTATTCATGCGATATTTAGTATTCTGCCAATCAAATTGGCAGAACGCTTCAGAATGGAATTTCATAGCTAGCCAACATATAGTCTATTCCGTTTCAGAATGATCGCAAAATGCGTCACTACACGCATACACACATGCATACATTTTCCAAACACAGCAGTTCTCGACGTTCTGGGTCATTTGCAATCATATTATGATAAAATTTTGAAATGAAAAAGAAATCACGATTACATAACTTTCATTCGGAAGCAGAAATGATTATTATATGTTGTACTTGCTCAGTTTTCGAGATATGTCATTGTGAATGATCACAAAAATAATTAGATTTGTCCTGATTTAATTTCACTTCATTATTCAATTTTCCATGAGTCTTGGTCATGATCAGAAACTAAGTTAGATAGCATCATTTTGCCACGATCTTATTTTGTAGCTCTTGGAATTTTCTACAAAAAAATGTTTCAAGCAAAATCGCCTTATCTCGCCTTAAATTCCGAGATATTTTTGAAAATGTTTTGAAAAATCGATTCATCCGGTTTCACGTCTTCACTATTGGATTATTCTAACTGCTACTAGAATAGAATAAAATTGAATTTTATATTCTTAATGTTACAATATTTATTTCACATCACTCCCTCTCTTTGCCTTGTTTACTCATCACTTGAACATTCTAAACATTAGAAATATCAAATATCCGTGAGAGAAGAAACGTAGAGTTGATATAAGAGATTAAATCAAAGAGGAAATCTAACTGCTACTTATTTCTTCTTTTTGATTCAATCCTCCGGGACAAACAGATTTAGATCTATCTAGATTTCAATGTGGGAACAAATCTAAGGAGATCTACGGAAACATAGACAGATCTCCGTGTTCTGATTTTTTAGATCTACTTGGAGCTAGTTAGATCTAAACCTCTTATCCCTGGGCCCCCAATTTATACACCTCCGAATGTAACCAGACCTGCGTACATTTCATTCCTAGTAATTCAGAAAAATCATTGAAACCCCCACTCAATAGATTAAAATCAATACATAATCGTAAAATAAACAGAAATTATCTAGCATTGAGAAATCTGCGCAGTGCGTCACATACGCAGAAATACGATGTACTGATGAAAATCATTCAGTAGCCGTGGTTATCGGGGATTAGAGAATTCGATGATAAGAAAGTGCATTTAAATGTAGAATGTGATCTTTCAGCTGGAAAATTTATTTACATAAAAGCGATTGGAAAATACAAGTACTCTACAGACAAATTCCTAATTCATTCAAGTGAACATTGAGCTCTTCATCTTTTTCCACAATGAAAGTCTCAATAATTTTATGGATAATCATCGCTTGTAGTGCCTCACAAAAATCGCCGGATTCGACCAATGGCATGCTGTCTCGTTATGGTAAATCCTAACAATTTTTTCCTTAATCTTGAAAAATGAAAATGTCTCAATATTTTTTCTTTTCCTTTTTTCATTCAGAATCTGAGTGTTTGGAAGATGTTGGAGTGTGCAATCACACGTGTCTTTATTTCTATCATCCCGAATGCAGTAACGATAGGAAGCAATGTTGGTGTGATTTCAATCTCGAAAAATCAATCGATGATAGGCTTCGTGCGTACGGATTTGAACCAACGAATCCACGTGAAAGGAATGATACTGAATCGACATGATCAATCAATCTCCAAATTAATTTGAACATATTCATGTATAGTGCATTATCGAACAAGTGCGTTGAAGTGAGGTACAGTTTTTTCATGTACAACATGTGGGAAGTGGCACTAAGCAAATGCGCGCGGAAAATGAATATTTAATGTCTTTGAATAAATATTTGAATTTTTCAAAAATGATATGACTACATAATTAACAATATTTTATTGCAATAATATCAAATGTCTAATGAAACATTTTGTCAGACAATTTGTTTTCTCATTTATCATATAAAACCAGTGGATAACACGTGTTATGACACAATATGTAACACATGAGGGATTCTCATCGTGAACGGATAATTTTTCTGTGTAAAAATTTACGTTTACGATATGGATTTCACGTGGAATAAAAATTCTCCTATGTCGAGAATAGGCTTTCGAATGACATAAAATTCCATACAACTACCTTAAATCACACGGAATAACTCTTCTCATTGTAATTTTTTTTATTAACGTCTTTAGACTGTTTTGAACTACCCTTGAAGAAAAAAGAGTTATCTTGTGCCAGATGACATCATCTCGCTTAGTTTCTGAGATATGCTGTTTGAAAATTATCGCAGAGATAATATAATTTGTCGTGATTTTATTTTACCTCATTACCCAATTTTCCATGACTGAAAAGTCAGTTTAGTTAGTTACGACCTTAAAAAAAAAATTGTCTTCGTGAAGTGACTTTACATGACACGTGAAACAAATATCTGAGTATTTTCCACGTAACTCATGAATTACATATGCCTCTTCAACTTCTAATCCAAAGATAAAACTATCATGCTCCAAGTAAATTACCCACATAATTTCCTATTATCTTTGTTCAAATAAATTCGTTTCAGCTGCTCAGTATACAAACATTTTTGACTTCATTCGCGGCCAATAAACGTTTTAAAGAGGAGAACATGTTTTCTAAAAAAATTTGAAATATTTTTTTTTCCAATTTTCATTAATAATAATTGATTATTTATTCTGAGGGTGTTCATTTTCACCTTTTTTTGGTGCTCTCATTTTTTTTCTATAAAAAAGCTCCTGTTTGACCATGTTAGACCCGGTTACCGGACGGGTCCAAATTTCCGGATGCAGCAGCAAAATATACTAATAATTAATATTCAAGTGAAGGAATCTCATTCTTCAATACTTGCAAAATGTTAAAATAACAATCGAGTGAATGATTTGATTCATATAATTGAAATTTTTTATCATTTTAATAATTTAATTCTAATTTGTCCGAGAACCGGTACCATTGCCTTACCGTCCGGTAACTGGTGCCTCCACGGTATCTCTTCACTTCACTAAATGCTGTAATGATGATAATAATGATAACAATGTAAATGATGATAATTTTTTTTTGCCGATAGTTTTTTGGGAATATCTTGAAAACTGAGCGAAATAGTGCAATTTCGAGCTGAACCTTTTCTTGTAGCTCTTGAAATTCTCTACAAAAAAAATTTTTCTGGCAAAATTACCTTATCTCGCTTTGACATCGATATTTTCAAAAAATGATTCAAAAAAATTGACCTATAGTATTTTATGTATTTACTGTTGAATTGTTCTAAATGCAAATATTTCCATTTTTATGTTACTAGATTATTTAATTCATTTACTTCTAAACTTAATCGAAAATGCGCGCGAGATGCGTCTCTCATTTCTATACTAACAAAAAAAAATTCTGGTCTCAAAGAGATGTATTTTGCGCAAGTAAATATACGAATCTTCTATAGATATAGATATAGATGATCAATGCTTTTTTTTAATTCACAAAAAAATAATTCAAACTCCCACCATTTATATGAAAATTTTTACAATCTTAGAGAATAACTCTAAATTATCCAGATTTAAAAAATTACCACGTCGTGTCCGTAATTAGTAGTACAGTGGGAATACGACGTACACCTATAAAAGTAGATAGGAAAATAAGAGCGCTCTAGAAGAGAATTTTAAATTTATTCAAGTAAATTTTGAGTTCTTCATATTTTCTTTCTACAATGAAAGTCTCAATCATCCTATCGATGATGATAGCTTGTAGTGTCTCACGTCAGATTTCAGATTTGGTCGATAAATACTTGTCTGACTATGGTAAATCCAAATAATTCTTTTCTAATTCTGGAGAATTAAAATATTTACTAATATAAATGTTTTTCATTCTCTCATTCAGAAGAGAAGTGTTCAGAAGATGTTCCAATACTGTGCAACCACGAGTGTCCTTGGTTTTTCCATCCCCTTTGCAGTAGTGATTGGAAGAAATGTTGGTGTGAATTTAATCCTAAAAAATCATTGGACAATGTGGCTCGTTGAATCGGAATTGTACTTGAAGAGGATAATAGTGATTGAAATAATCATTTGATCTCTGAATTATTTTAGAAACATTTATGAATTTAATGTTAAATGTCACAGTATAACTATCCTTACACCAGACAGAATTCTTGAAATGAGTAAATTATCGAATTACTAATGAAGCATTTCACTTTTTTTTTTCATTTACACTTTGGAACAAGTGGATAATAGTATTGCTTTCCAACTGATGTAACTTTTTCTGCTAATACTTTAGCAATATGCTTCTAAATGGAAGTTATTCATCCAATTTGTCAACTGGATTTGACAGTTTTTCAGATAGATGTATTTCATGCATTCTTTTCTAATTCAGTCATCCAGGAAAACAACAATGATTCTAATTAATGCAACATTTTATTCTTCATTTTTTCAGAGCCTCAATACCTTCAAAAGCGCTAATACAAAATTTTTGAAACACTCATCAAAATATAAAATTTTTTAAAATTTGCTGAAACGGCAATATTTCGAGAACTAGTCATGCAAATAAGATCAAAATTGACAGGCAAGTAACTGATACAACTCTCAAGATAATATCGTTGCCTTAGAAACAAAACGATATATGAATATAAATAACATCAGTTGAATAGTTTCCAGAAATTCCATTGAAAACTGATTTTCGAAAAATGGACATATCTCAAAAAGTACCGATCGGATTCTCTTCAAATAAAGCGTAAAAAACAGAGTTCGTCGAGAGGAAGCTTTCCACAAAATATTAAATTTTTCTGTAAAACCGTTTTGCTGTAATTGAGAATTTTATGCACATACGGACACACACACACACACACAGACATGCGCTAAAAATATCACTGTCTCCTTTTTAGATCGTTTTAAGTATCTTCTATTGAAAAAATTACAATCAAAAACTGCAAAAACTGATATCATCTCTGATCAGAAATGTCATGGAATATAATTCAATTCAATTCTTTCCAATTAATAATTTTTGCACTCTCAGAAGTAAATTTTAACAGCTGGAGAATTTTTTTTTAATAGCTGGAGCAAAATTATATTGGAGAAGTCGATAATGGAGGAGTGAGCTTGCTTCCCCCCCCCCCCCCTCTTAGGAATGGGGGCAGCCAGTCTCCCCCCCCCCCCCCCCCCATTTCAGGTATTAAGTATAAGAAAATATTATTTTAACAAATCAAGTCGAAATGAAGGTTTGGCAGTGAAATTTATATGATATTTATCATGTAAATATGCATTTAACGTGTTAAACATAAGTTTTTTTTTTCTTGTTTCCTTAAAGGTGTTGAATTGCACAGAATAGCCATTTTCCATTGTAATTAATTTTTCTGATGCCTTTTAACTATTCTAATACTACGCTTGGAAGAAAGTGAACTGTTCTGCACCAGGTGAAATCATCTCGCTTAGTTTCCAAGATATTCCATTCAGAGTGATCAAAAAAATAATCTTATTTTTCCTGATTTTATTTTCCCCTCCATTACCTAATCTGCCATGAATTTTAGTCACACGCTGAAAAAAGAAAATTGATGCCCAAAATTTTCTACGGAAAATAGTAATGGAACTATCGTGCTATAAGAAAGAAATCTTCATGATTATCTATTCTCTTTGTTCAAAGATATTTATTCTAAGTGCTTAATTCGCAAGCATAACTCATGTCACCCGCGATAGATAACCGTTTCTATTTTGATACAAGCGTTGAAAATTCTGTTTTTTTTCAAATTGAATACATTGTTCTTTCAAATTACCATTTTTCAATATCAATAATCATTAATTATCAATCCTCAGACCGGTAATTGACTACTTTCACTCTGCCAAATATAATAAATTTGTTTCCAATATTCTTCCCAATTTTTCAAATTAACTTGATATGTTCTGATGAAGCAGGGGTCGGTAACAAGATTTCGAAGCAAACAGACAAAATCCTAATTAAATTTTCAAAAAAATAAGCAGGAACCCCATTACTGGTGGTAATTTGAACATCTTACATTTAAGGATGTTAGGGCGAGGTCGACGGGTTTTTGAAAAATGCAGCAAATTGTACGATTTTTTTTATGCATTCTTCGACCCACCAAGAACTCGTATGCAAAATTTCAGATTTTTCAGGAGCGCAGATGAGACGCAGTAATTTTTCAAAAATCCATTAAACACGCATTTTTGGCGTTTTAGAAAAAAATTCGAGAAACTAAAAAAAATGCAGCCATTGATTTGAAACTTTGCACACATCTGAATTTGAAATTCATGAATATACTGTGAAAAAATGGAGCCGATTGGGAGCTTCGATCGGCCAAAATTAATAAATAACTACTAAAATACATGAAAACGGCGCGCGCAACCAAAAAACATGACACCGCCGTGAGTTTGGAACGTGTGGGGATAGCACGGCAATTACGAAAGCCCATTTGTTCAACCAATGGGCTTTACTTACAGTGGTGGGAAAGTAGGGAAGGGGAAATAGCTACCTATCAGAAGTTGATAGCCATTGCTACTAACGTCTAAGAGGAAGATCAGTTCCGTGTGCACTGTTGTCGCTTTTTTTCCTCGCAATCAAGATATTTTATTCATAATCAAAATACTTCTAATGCCTAATTTATGTCGTGCAACTTGAAGTTAATGGATGAGAAAGATATTGTGATACTCATTTGATTTCAGAACTCTACAAATATCGCCTAATGATTTAACTTTAAAAAAATATTTTTCGTGTTCAGGGATTCAGGATGGCGACTGAAAACTAATTTCAAAATTCCCTGACTTTTCCATGACTTTTCCCTGACTAAAGATGAAAATTCCAGGACGTACAAAAAAAAACTATTATTTAAACATCGGGAGAGGTGGGGTAATACGGACATAAGGGGTAAAATGGACACATTTGAGTTTTTATGCATATATTATAAAAAAATCCTCAAATGAATGGAAATATTGGAGATGGATTTTTTTAATGATTCCATCGGAAAGCTGAGAAAATTTTAGTCGAGAAACATGTGCCAGAATTGATTTTTTTCAATTTTTTGAGAATTCAATATTTTTTGTCATTTTTGATGGGTAAAAATCCTTTCGATTTTTGAAAAACTTCAGTTTTTTTGAAAATATCTCTGGTTCTATTGGCCGTAGCGACCTGGGACCGATTTCAAATGAAAGGTGAGATCATTTCCCATCGATTTATGGGGTTTTGAATTTGAAAACATCGATTTTTCAGATAGTTATGGGAACTTCCGTGAAAAATTATGATCATCGGTTTTTGTCCCATAACTATCTGAAAAATCGATATTTTCAAATTCAAAACCCCATAAATCGATGGGAAATGATCTCACCTTTCATTTAAAATTGGTTCCAGGTCGCTACGCGATAGAACCAGAGATATTCCTGAAAAACTGAATTTGCTCAGAAATCGAAAGGCCCCTCAAAATTGCCAGAAAATATCGAATTCTCAAAGAATTGAAAAAAATCAATTCTGGCACATGTTTCTCGACTCAAATTCCCTCAGCTTCCCAATGAACTAATTAAAAAAAATCCATCTATAATATTTTTATTACAATGTCCATTTTGCCTCACATTTCCCTACGTTAAAATTCTTAGTTATTCTTGAAAACAATTTTTTTTATTAGAATTTTACAATAATCCCCGAAATTGCGTTAAATTTTCATAATTGTGATTTTTGGTGAGCCTTTTGGCAGATTTCAAACTGATCGGAAAGTTCAATTTTTCGATTAAATATCTATCAATCTTAGAAATATGGAGATAATGAAAAATAAACTATGAATTTCCCTGACTAACATTAAAATTCCCTGACTATTCCAGAAATTCCAAATTCCCTGACTTTTCCAGGTTTTCCAGATCGATCGCCACCCTGGGATTGCAATCCTGCAGGAATACAATTGATTTCCCTGCGTCCCACCTCCTACATGCTTACCTCGCTCTAACATCCTTAATATTCTGCCAATGCAATGGGCAGAATGCTTCCGAATGGATTTTTAAGTTTCAAATCTACTATCACTGATCTATGCGTAGAGTGCGGAAACCAAAATAGGTCAGAGAGTTAAGCTCATCTCAAAAATAATCAATTGAATAGTCTTGAAGATATAGCTTGCTTTTTCGGATGTTTCTATGCTAATATCTAAGAAACTACTGAACCGATTTCACTCAGCTTCAATACCAAACTTTGTTCTCATTAGATGTATACATCTGGGCTTATAAGCCCACAAAGTTCGAGGTCTCTAGCTCAATTATTCATTAAGTTATAGAGGTATCGAGATTTTTACCAAAAATTTCTCAAAAGTTGTATACTGCATAAATTAAAAATCTGAGCTCACGCCACTCCAGGGGTCAGAGATGCAGCTCATAAGCGAACATCACCTCACTGAGAGTGGACGCTGGAATTTCATTTTCCATCGAAAAAAGTGAGAAAAAAGATTTTTCGACATTTTCAGTTTTCTCCGGACTATCGAGCCGATTCAGCTAAAATTGAGTGAGTGGTTGGGGCACACATGGCAAACATATGGTCATTAGAAGCGAAATTAGGAATAAAAAGTTGAAAACTATAAATTATTTGGCAGAGTGAAACTAGTGAATTACCATAAATTCCTTAATAAGTGCAGTGAAGTATTTTTTGACGAATGTGAGACTGCAAAACAAGTCGAAGGCCATTTTTGTAATCACACGAGTCTGAAAATTATCTTGAAATAGTTTTATGAAGCTATTCCATTTCGAAACGTACGAAGAGTGATAACAAGAAAACCTTATATTTAGATAAGAAATCCAAAATTAAAAAATATGCGGCGAAAGAGCTTTAGAAACCACTTGTTTATTGGAGTGATTGTAATTTTTTCAATTGTACTACGGCTCATTTCAAAATAAATACCTTGAACAAAAAAAGTCTGAAAATCTTCACTGCACGAGTAGGGTACACTATTTTTTTGTGCAACTGTGGCAACTTGCGCACGGCTTGCAATAATAGTATATTACCTAACACATGCGCCACAATGAAGGTTTAGCGGCGAAATTGATATGGTATTCATCATCTTAATATACATTTAATGTATTAAGTATAAGGAAATTTTTTTTTCTTTGCAATCACACGAGTCTGAAAATCTTTACCGCACGTGTAGGGGACAGTTTTTTTATGAACAGCATGTGGAAAATGCCACTCATCGCACTCGTAACGTGCGGCAAGTGACAATTTTCTGCACGGTGTGCGGGAAATGAATATTTGAAGTCTTTGAATAAATAATCGAATTTTAAAAAAATGATATGACCACATAGTTAACAATATTTTCTTTCAGTAATATCGAATGACTAATGAGGCATTCTATCAAAGAATTTTTTTTCTCATTCATAATATAAAACAAGTGGTTTTTCAATTGCTATAGCTTTTTCCGCACGCACGTTGCATAAAATCTCATTTCTCCACAATTATCGTCTGATTGTTCACGATGGATAGATTTTGCTCACGAATTTGTGATTTATTAAGAAAATAAAATTCGATAATGGCTAAAAACTGGAGTTTCTCAGATGGAAGTCTTCCGTACTTGGTTATTTGAATAATTCATTTAGGAGAACCATTAATGATTTTCATCGATATAAAATGTCATCCTTCATTAACTTTAAGCCTCAATATCTTCAAAAGCATCGATACAATTTTTATGAAACCATCATTGGAATGTCCATTTTCAAAAAATTTACTAAAACGGAAATAACTCGAGAACTAATCATGCGAAGAAGCTCAGAATTAGCAGGCATACAAAAAATACAATTCTCGGAATAATACATGAGTATAGATAATGAAAGTCGAACAGTTTCGAGAATATCTATTGCAAACTGATTTTGAAAAAATAGATATACCTCAAGAAGTACTGATCGGATATTCTTCATATAAAGGTTAAAAAAATACTTTCCGTAGTCGTGGAAATATAAATTCCACTGGCTAAAAAATGGTGGAAGCATATTGATGATGAGGAAATGGATTCGAACGTACAGGGTGACTCATCTGCAATAAAAGAAACGTCATATAAAAGCAGGTGGAAAAATGCAAGCACGTTACAGAAAATTTTTAAATTTATTCAAGTGAACATTGAATTTTTCATTTTTTTCAACAATGAAAGTCTTGTTTATGTCATTGCTGATCGGAGTTCTTATGGTTTTCCCAACACCTTCGACTTCATACGGTAAATCCAGATAGAAATTTTATGGTTTAACCTTTTTTCTTAAATTTTCAAAATTTTCAATAATATAGTTTTTTTTTTATTTGCATCCAGCACATGACTGTCCAATAGGAGCTGGATATTGCCAGTTCGACTGCTGGTGGTTTTATCATGCTCGTTGCAATAGTGATTGGACAGAATGCTGGTGTGAGTTTAATGTAGAAAAGTCCTTCAACAAAGGTAGGGGCTAATAGGGAATCAGAAAAATCTCCATGGAAAGAATAATAATAATTTACATAATCAGTTGCTCTTATGTTAATTTTTTTGAAATTATTCTAATAATATTTGTACATGAAATGATTAAAAAAACCTTCAAATAAATTTTATTTCTGAAAAATTATGACTAAAATTTTTTTCACATTCCCATCCTATTATCTTTAAAAGACTCTTTTTCTTCGAGATTGTTATGTTTTTTGGAATTCAAATAAAAAACGAGTGCAATGCAAATATTTTATCTCGTTAATATTTATTGCTAAATCGTGTAGCACCTGGACATTATGGGTTAACCTTAACGCTAATCTGTTCAACTCAACGTTTTCTCCAATTTTCAAAAAAAAAAAAAAACAATATTGGACAGTGTTTGTATTTTTTACACATTTTTTTCTCTAATGATAAAATTATTCCTCATTCTGCTAACAGAGTTAGTTCGAATTTCATTATAGATGAGAGCTTATAATCTCTATTGTTTATAGAAAAAAGCAACTTATCAAAATTCGTGCATTAGCAATGATAAAATACTTAAGGTAGTTTTATGAGAGAGGAATGTATAAAAACTGACGTAACCGGCATTTCATGGAGAGGATTCACGGTCCATATTTATGATATATATATTTTCTTTCTGATATATCCAAAATTCATTGATTCGATATTCAAGTATGAAATTTTACTTCTAATTATGAATTTAGAGAAAACTATTAGAATTTTCAGCATATTCTCGATTATGTCTAAATGATACGGTGCTGTACGTACATATTTTAATATTTATTGCATTTATAAGACAGTAAAGCACACACACAACTACACCTAACGAAATCACCAATCACATTTAAGCAGTGACCAACTGATTACCCTACTAAATCGTAATTTTTACCACATCTTTTTCTGTTTCCAAAATTGAAGGAAACAAAACCAAAACGTAGTGAAAAAAATTGAATCAATTTTCAATTACTCGTAAATATTGAAAGAATCTCTGCATATTTTTTATCAATATTTCTGAAATGGGTTTTGAGAAAAAAAAGAAGAAAATCTCCCAAATTCTACTAATTTTCGAGATTCCGCAGGTTTTACTCCGTATTAAAATATATAATTGTATTAAAATATATTATTTACTCTGTATTAAAAATTTCAATTTTGAGATTAAATATCTCATTATTCCTCATACAAGACTTATAAAGTATATGATGTGTCGAATTTAAAAAAATAACAAAAAAATCAATTTTCCCTGTTATGTATTCTCATACGAAATCGATTGTTTGCCTTTTCTACTAAATAATTGTTTGAGTTCACGATTGTTTGAATTTTCTGAATAAATACTGATGACTTATCAACATATGTTTCTTGACGCAGGTGACTTCATCAATTCTGATAATAAATAAAAAATTTTGATGTTTTTTGTACGAAAAATGATTATTTGATGACAATTTTCAATGAATATGGAGGTTTATCGATGAGGATTTGCCATTATATGTCTAAAAACCTTCAGTTGAAATGAATCGGATGATCAGTTCTTTTTTATCGCTGCCGCAAATTTTGAAAATTTGTTCAGCGACAATTTGCTGCAGACTGCTCCCACTTATTGTTGATTTTTAAAAATGTTCCCCATCTCTTCTCCTGTACTCTAAAATACCCTACAAATTTCAAAACACTTGGTCCAGTAGTTGCGTGAGAAAAAAATCCGAAATTTTTTCTAAATTTTCGACCATCTATATGGTTTTTTTTTTTAACTCTAGATGCGTTGATCGATTTTTTTTTTCAAAAAAATTATGTTGACTTCCTTAATTTCAATATTAAATGGAAAATATTCTGTGGAAAAACTCGAAGAATCCTATGATAAGCTTCAATGTTAAGTTCCTGACATTTGAGATTGTCTTTTTATTTTCTGCACGTGTTTAACGATTGACAAAGAATGCAGTCATAGAAAATTCTAAAGATTTATCATCAATACGGAAACAAATTTCTATGTTATTTTTATCGATTTGTCACAGATTTCTTGAACGTTTAAATTAAAAAGAAAAACGAAATGATTATTAGATAATATTATGAATATTGAATATTGTTCCGCATTTGACTCACGCTGTCCCAGCATCTAGGACTGGGATTGGAGGATCCTCGGATTTTGAATACCAATATGACCGCCATTGATTTTTTCATGTAATTAATTGCATTAATCGTCGCTATATGTCCGGTAACATGCATTTTTCATGATTTCAAAAATTAATAGACATTCTGACGAACGAAAAACATATATGGTTTTATAAGGGAAAAATAGGTCTGTGATCATGAATTTTCGCAGTGAAACTGAAACTGAACTTCATTTATGGAGTTTCAATGTTAATTTAGTTATTTTCAAAAATGAATTTTGGCCTTATTTGTCTTATAAAATTTTGACTTATAAAATTCTATGATAACATTCAATGTCAAGTTCCTCACATTTGAGATGGTTTTTTTTATTTTCTGCACGCATTTTACGATTTGCAAAAAATGCAGTGAAAGAAAATTCTAGAAGTGTATCTGAAATGTAATCTGAGTACTAGAAACGTAATCTGAAAAGGTGAACGAAATTGAATAAAATAATTGAAATAATGATTTTTTTTCTCCACGCAATAATGTACACCTTTTGTTAAAAAAAATATGCAAATGAAAATAAACGGGTATTCACCCCTTTTCAGCAAAAAAAACTGAGAGAGAACGGAAAATTCCATGTAGGGTTTCTCGACATCCACAGGGTGGCAGATTTTCGGGCAAAATTATTTTATATGATTTTGGGCAAGTCGATTAACCCCTCAAGTACGAGGTCTATACATCGTATAGACCCCCCTACTCGTTCCATCGCTCGGATCCATGCATCGTATTGACCCTGGCCACAATAACAAAATTCGTCAACAATGAAAAATCAGTTCTTTGAGTACTATCAGAATATTGACAATAAAAAAATTGATTCGGATGGATGATGATACCACTTTTGAGGAACTTCCCGTCTGTTGGAAACGGGCAGCGGCATATCGGCCCCGTACTTGAAGGATTAAAGGCCAAAGTACGGAACAATATCAGGGCGTTAATATTGGTTCCGTGAATAAGGCCCGATATTCTTTCAAACGTCCATCCCTGTTTATTGGGATCGTGTATTAGTATCATAACTCGTTCCATATCAAGTAGCTGAATATCGGGAATCCTATATCTATCCGATATTCGGTCTGAAGTCATAACACTCTTATCCGCACAACAAATTCGAAATGAGTATCGAACTTAATTCACCTAACCGAAGTTCGGCTGTTCTACTTTTGACCGCAATATTTATAATGCCGCTCCCCTAAATTTTGCGGTACAAATTTCGATCGATATTAGCCTCGACATCGACGAATAATTCTTCATAATTGTTTATTTTTTATTCATTTTTCTTTTTGATTACTTTCCATAATTTTTTATTTTCCAACATGATAATTGAAGTTGCCTTCTTTCTAGTCGAGGATCGTAATGTACTATCTTCATTCTGAAAAATCAAAATGTCTACAAATATAGATTGTTTTCATAGTCTCATTCAAAACATGGGTGTTCAGGAGGTGTTCCAATACTGTGGAACCACGAGTATCCTTGGTTCTTCCATCCCGTATGCAGTAATGATTGAAAGAAATTTTCGTGTGAATTTAATCCTAAAAAATCAATGGACAATGTGGCTCGTTCAATCGGAATTGGACTTGAAGAGGATAATTGATTCACATAATTGATTAATCTTCAAAGTATTCCTAAAATATTTATGCAATTAATGTTAAGTGTCACAGTATCCTTAATCCAAACAGAACTTTATGAATAAATAAATTCCCGAATTACTGAAGAAGCATTTCTCTTTTTTTCATTTATAGTTTAAAACACGTGGATAATAGTATTGCTTTCCAACTGATATAGTTTTTTTTGGCTAATACTTTAGCAATATGCTTCCAAATGGAAGTTCTTCATTCAATTTGTCAAGTGAATTTGTCAGTTTCTCAGATGGATGTATTTCATGCATTCTTTCTCATTCAATCATCTAGCAGAACCATCAATGATTCTAATCAATGCAACATTTCATTCTCTATTTTTTTAGAGCCTCAATACCTCCAAAAGCACTGATACAACTTTTTTGAAACATTCATGAAAATATCAAATTTTTTAAAATTCACCAAAACGCCAATAACTCGAGAACTAATCATGCAAATAAGCTCAAAATTGACAGGCATCAAACTGATACAACTCTCGAGATAACATATGAGTATAAATAGTATCAGTAGAATAGTTTCCAGAAATTCCATTGAAAACTGATTTTCGAAAAATGGACATCTCAAAAAGTACCGATCATATTCTCTTCAAATAAAGTTTAAAAAGTAGAGTTCGTCAGAAGGAAGTTTCCGACGAAATATGAAATTTTTCTATAAAACCGTTGTGCTGTAATTGAGATTTTTAGGTACACGCAGATACACATACAAGCCCACACACACACACACAGACATGCGCTAAAAATATCATTTTCTTTCTTTTTAGACCATTTTAAGTATCTTCTATTAAAAAATTACAATAACAAATTCTGATGATTACATAGCTTCCATTAGGAAGCAAAAACTGATATTATCTCTGATTAGAAATATCATGAGATATAATTCAATTTAATTCTTTCCAATTACTAATTTTTACATTTCTAGAAATGAATTTCAACAGTTAGAGATGGGCCGAATTATATTGGAGAAGCTGATAATGAGGGAGTGAGCTTGCCCCCCTCTTAGGAGAGACCGGTAGGGGCAAGCTTACTTCTTCATTTAATATATTAAGTATAAGAAAATATTATTTTAATGAATTAAGCCAGAATGAAGGTTTGACGGCGTTTATATATGACGGCATTTAACGTGTTAAGGATGTTCTACACCTACCGTAAACGGGGGTTGTGCGGCATGAGAGGGGCAGTGATTTCGTCAGTATTCCAATCCCTGAACATGAAATAATGATTTTTTTAATTCCTCATTAAAATGATTTTCAGGGAATTATGGAACGCTGTGGGTGTTCAAATATTATATCATTATCATTACATTTCATAGATATTTTTTTTTATCCTTTATTTAATTAGTTTGAGAATTATTTGGAAAAAAGCGTTGAATTCTAGGGAATTCTGGTGACACAAGCTGGCAGCATTTACGCGAAATCGACAATTTTTCAAGCATTTTTATTAATTTTAATGCCAATTATTGACCCAATCGTTGTATAAAAATGAACAAATTGTGCGGGGGGTTATCACTCACCTATATCCAAAGTTTCATCAAATTTGAACAATTTTTCGAAAAGTTTTTTAAGCTTTTGTGAATTTCTCATAAGAATCATGTTAAAAATAGTTTTTAAAAAATTTATAACTTTCAAACCAGGTATGAAAAAAATCCAAAATTTTGCATACGGTTTTTTTATGATTTGGAGAACCTTGGAAAAAAATTTCATTGAAATCGTACATTTTTAAGTTCTAATAAAATACCGGTAGAACATCCTTGAACGATGGTTATTAAAAAATTTATAACTTTTGAACCAAATATGAAAAAAATCCAAAATTTTGCATACGGTTTTTTTATGATTTGGAGAACCTTGGAAAAAAATTTCAATGAAATCGTACATTTTTTAATTTTGATAAAATACCGGTAGAACATGCTTAAGTATGATATCGAATCATAAAGAATCGCCATTTATTGTAGTTTTTTTTATTGATTTCTTTGAACTGTTTTAATACTACCCTTGAAAGAAAGAGAATTATTCTGCACCAGGTGAAATTATCTCGCTTAGTTTCCAAGATACTCTATTCAGAATGATCACAAAAATAATCTTATTCATACTGATTTGATTTTCCCCTTCATTACCCAATTCTCCATGAATTTTAGTCATGTCTTGAAGAAAAAAAATGATGCCAAAAATTTTCTACTAAACATAACTTTACATGACACGTTAAATAAACATCCAAATTATTACCATGTGCCACATGAATTAGAAATACATTCTCATCTTCCCGATATAGTAATAAAACTATCATGTTATAAGAAAAAAAAATCCTCATAATTATCTATTATCTTTGTTCAAACAAATTTAATCCAAGTGCTTAATAAACAAGTATAACTAATGTTATTTGCGATAGGTAACCGTTGCTAATTTGACACGTGTTGAAAATTCTGTTCTTGAGAAATTGAATACATTTTTCTTGCAAATTACAATTTTTCAAAATCAATAATAATCAATCTTCAATTTTAAGGGCTTCCGTCCTCGCTTTTTTTGACATTCCCATTTTTTTTTCTACGGAAAAAACTTCTGCTTCATCTCTTTACTACGGGGAATAGTGAAAAGGTATAAATTACATAGTTTCTCTCTTGCCGATAGTTTTATAAGAAACTGAGCGAGTTAGCGCAATTTTGTTTAAATTCTCTTTTGTTGTCCTTAAAATTCTCTACAATAAAAGAATTCGAGCAAAATGGCACTATCTCGTTTACTTTTAAGGATATTATCAGAAAATTATTTCAAAAATACACTCATTCGGTTTTACGTCTTCACTATTGATTTTTTCTAACTGCAACTAATTTTTTTTTCAGAGTAGGAAAATAGAATTGAGACAAAATAAATGGATATATAATGAACAATTTTGTGACTCGAGGAAATAAAATTCAATTCAGTTCTTCGTCTTCATTTTCATGTGTATATATATGGAGAAAAAGGGGGCAAAATGGATTAATCGGAAAAATTGCGATTTTTTTGGAGAGCGAAGGTTTTCACAAAAAATTTTCGAACACATTCAACAATAATAGAGACATGATTGAGTATTTCCTCAATTTTTTCAAGATTTTTACATAAAGTCCTTCACTTCTAAAAAAAAAACCGCCAGCACTTTGCAGAATTAAACATGCGCACGTAGCATGCGTCTCATTTCTAGTAATCCTCAAAAAAGTAATTAATAATCCCACTAATTAAATCAAATTCCCTAAATCTTGGGAAATAACCATAAATGATCTTGCCTTGAAGAATCTACACGGAGCATGACGTACATAGCAGTACAGCAGAAATACATACAATGTACGATTATAAAAGCAGATGGGAAAATACGAGTACTCCACAGAAAAATTTCAAATCTATTCAAGTGAACATTGAGTTCTTCATTTTTTTTGCACGATGAGAGTCTTCATTATTTTATCGATAATTGTCGCTTCAAGTGCTTTGTCAAAGACTCCACATTCAGTCAATAGCCCTGTGCTTCGTTACGGTGAATCCAAAAAAATTGTTTTAATTCAGAAAAATCAACATGCTGACTAATATATATATTATGTTTTCCATTCTTTCATTTAGACCATGAGTGTTCAGAAGATGTTCCAATCCTGTGCAACCACGAGTGTCCTTGGTTCTTTCATCCAGTTTGCAGTAGCGATTGGACGAAATGTTGGTGTGTTAGTGGTGTAGACAAATCAGTCGACAATTGGTTTCATTCGGCCGGATTTTATCCAGCAAACGCACGTGAAGAGGATGAAAGTAATTGACATAATTAATTAATCTTCAAATTATTTCAAACATATTCATATTATTGTTTGATGTTTTTAAACAAATAAAGAATTTTTTTGAATTAATTTTTCCTATTGCAAACAGAATTCCAGGAATGAATAAATTATCGAATTACTCATGAAGCATTTTGTCATGTTTTTTTTTCACTTATTTTACTATGAAAAAATTGATATTGTCTTTTGTCAGAAATATCATGAAATTTGATGAAATTGAATTCATTTCGGTTCATATCATTTTTTACTCCAGAAAATAAAAAAAAATGCACAATTTTTTTTATTCTTTCCACAATATTTTTTTTCAAATGATAAAATTATTCCTTTTTCTGTAAACAAAATTGATTTGAATTCCATAATAAATGAGCGCTTATAACATATATTGTTTATAACAAAAGCAAATCGTCCCTGCAAATTCATTGACATTGCCGCGATCTCTCATCCTTCAAAAGAATTAAATATTGATCGAATATTCACAATTAATTATTCATCATTGAATTACTGAGGAGATTGATGATGTCAACCAGAGCGAGCAGCAGATCAGACAGGAAAATCGAGAAATCCCCGAAGGTTATCCCTCAACCAGACAAGAAGAGGAGGAAGCGCAAGAGGAGAGAGACTTACTCGACTTACATCTACAAAGTTCTCAAGCAAGTTCATCCAGATGTTGGCTGTTCCTCCAAGGCGATGATAATAATGAACAGCTTTGTCAACGATATCTTCGAGCGAATTGCCAGCGAATCATCGCGTCTTGTCAAGTACAATAAACGTTCTACAATAACATCGAGGGAAATTCAGACGGCTGTTCGTCTCTTGCTACCCGGAGAATTGTCCAAACATGCTGTCAGCGAGGGGACGAAGGCTGTCACCAAGTACAACTCTTCCAAATAATCAATTCCCAATTGATCCAGTGGTAAAATTGCGAAGAAAGCTAACTTGAAAATTTCCTTGTGCATTTTTTTGCGAATATCTCTAGAACTTTTGGGTTTTGAGAAAGTTCCCAAGCGAACTTTTTGTAGAAAATTTTGCAAGCTACAAAAAAAGTTCTCCTAAATTCTCTCAAACCCGATAGTTTCTGAAATATTCCCAAAATAATCCATTTGCAATTTTTCAAATTCTGTAATTTCATTCAAAAAATAACCTAATCCAAATTATTAATTGTATTCCCCCATAAAACTCTGAAACAAAAGTTTAACGAAAATAAACATTAACCACCTCCAAATGATCGCTTTCCTTTCATCCCCAATAAACAATATTATGATACTAAAAATGGCAATCATCAGACAAATTGAAGATTTTTTTTTCTCCAAAAAAATAAACTATAAAATGACAAAATAATATGCAGACACAAAAAATGCAAGAATCTACAATTGCAAATTTTTTAAATATTTTTTTCATATCAATCCATTGAAAAAAACCCTTAAAAATTGTTAAATGTCTACTACTTTCATTATCACACAATATTTCAAATTCAAAAATCCCCGCTCTTCCCCTCCCCCCTAGATGTCGCCACCCCCTCATTCCCCCCACTCACCTCCCATATTTCCACACAGATGTCGCCACCAAGAACTTCCAACTCCACACCAAACCACAAAGCCCAGGAATTTCCATCTCCTCCCCCGCCCCTCCCCTCCCCTCAGTTCCCCCGAAACCCCTCAACTATGGAAAATCGTTGATAGTCCGTGTCTTTCTCCGTGTGCTCATTAAACTCCCCAAAAATCCTCAAAACCCCCCAAAAAACCCCATCAAACTCGACCCCCCTCCTCCTCCGTCATGAATCCCCCCCTAACTTTCTCCAGTCTAGTGTCAAGTGCCTCATATAATCTAAGCTCAATGCAATCCTGAGTGACCCCCCCCCCCCCCCCCCCTCTTCAAATTTTCACTTTTAACGCCTCGAAAATAAGAAAAACTCTCCGTTCGTCAAAGATGCATCACAACAGAAGAAAAAAGAAACGCATTAATTATGGTGTTAGAGCAGTTGAGTTAATGAGGGGTAATAAAGGCTTTGGTTTTACAATATCAGGACAACAGCCATGTATATTGAGCTGTATTGTAACTAATAGTCCAGCTGAAATAGCTGGTTTACGTGCTGGTGATTATTTGGTATCTGTTAATGGACACAATGTTGGTAAATCACCTCATGACGATGTTGTACGTTTAATTGGAACAACAAATGGTCTTTTACGTTTACAAATTGCTGAGAATTATTACTCCGATTCGTCTGATGAGGAAGGACCAATAGCTGCACGTTCCAAGCCAAAATACTCAAATAAACGTAATTTAAATTGTACAGCAATGCAACAGGTTACACCTATACCACCATCAACACAATTGCAGTGCAGAGTTGCTAAAGTTGTCAGGGATCTGCAGAGTGGTGCTATGTTCAGTGGTGATGGTGACACTGATAGATTACAATTGCAGGGCAAATTACAGTGCAATCAGAGTGGGATTTATCACAGATGGAATATTGGCAATGCACCACCATTACCACCACCACCACCACAATCGCATAAAAGAGATGCTGAAAAAATTGTGCACAGAACCGTTGTTGGGTATTTGGGAACCATTGATATACCTAATCAACTTCATCCTTCTACTATGATGCAGGTAGCTATTTTTTTTTGAAAGGACAATGAGAAATAAAAATTTTTGTTGTAAGAAAATTTACTTAGTTGATGAAAATCTACTTCATTCCAGAAAATTTCAATATATATAGATATACACTGTTAGAAAAAAATGGAAATTTCATAGAGAATTTGATGGGAATTTTCATAAACGTGATATTGAATTTTTTTTTAATGGGAAGATTGTTATGAAATCTGTGAGTTTCAGAGGAAATTCAAAGGAATCTATGAGTCTTAAGTAGAATTAAGACGAAAATTCTACAACTTACTTGAATTTTCAAGTGGACATGAATATTCAGAATTAAAATGACTTGAATTTTCATTTTTTTTTTGAATTTTTCCTATTTTTACTAAATTTTCAAGAAACAATTATACTGAAATTTACAAATTTCATTGATATCTAGACGTGAAATCATTGGAAAATCGATGATGTACTCATTTTGCAATGACGTAATTATCTGAAATTTCAGTGGAAATGTGACTTGTTAGAAATTTCTAACAGTGTAGAAATTGTGAAGGACAATTTTGGTAAAAGGCAATTTTTTTGCTACAAAAATTTTTTTTCTCAGTTTAGGATGATTTCAGAAATATTCGAGAAGTTTTGGGGATACTGAAGATAGGAGATATCTGACAATTCTTTTAATTTTTTCTAAACAAGTAAATTTATTACAGAAAATTTTTTTTTTGAAAGATTTGCATTTATTGTTTTTTGGATTTTTTATAGGGGAAAGTGGAGCAAAATGGACTTTGTAATGAAACACAGTGGGAGATAGATTTTTTTTGATGATTTTATCAAAAAACGGAGGGAATTTTAGACAGATTACAAGTGCCAGAATTGATTTTTTTTAATTTTTTGAGAATTTAATTTTTTTAGGCATTTTGAAGGGGTAAAAGGTCTTTAGATTTTTGAAAAAATTCAGTTTTTTTGGGATATCTTTGGTTCTATTGGTCTTAACAACATGGGAGCGATTTGAAATGGAAGCTGAGAACGTTTCCCATCGATTGACATGGATTTGAATTTAAAAATATAAATTTTTCTGATAATTATGGGAATTTTCATGAAAAATTATGATTATCGAGTTTCGCCTTATAACTATGTGAAAAATCGATATTTTCTGAATCGAAACCCCATCAATTGATCGCAAATGTCCCAGGTCGCTACGATCAATAAAACCGGAGATATTACCTATAAACTGAATTTTCTCACACATAAAAAGGCTTTTTTATCCCTCAGAAATGCAAAAAAAAATAGAATTCTCAAAAAATTGAAAAGAATTAATTCTAAAACTTTTTTCTCGTCTAAAATTTCCTCAGCTTCCCAATGGTATCATAAAGAAAGAATCTATCTCCAATATTTTCGTTCATTTCATTTTTTTTCATAATATAAAAACTCAAATATGTCCATTTTACCACTTATAACCGTATTGCCCTACCTTCCCCTATGTGAATACTGAAAATAGCCAAAATTTAATTTTCGTTTCCACAAAAAATTATAACAAGAGAAAAAAAAATGAGCATGAAATTTAAAAAAAAAACTATATTTAAATGCAAATTTTCAACAATTTTTCAATAATAATTTGTATATTTGAAAAAAATCAGAAAAATTGTCAGATATATACTAATTCAATTTCCATCTAATTTTTTTATCATAAAAATTCTAAAAAATAACTCAATTCCTCTTTACTCTTCCAGGTTCTCCGCAAGTGCATAAAACGTCTAAAAGCAGAGAAGCGCAATCCAACAACAGTCCTTCTAACAATCCACGTGGCGAACATAAAGTTGACAAACTCCGAGAACAAAGTAATAGCCGAGTATCCATCCTATCGAATAATTTTCTGCAATTCCTTCTCCGACCAGGACAAACAGTACTTCGGAATTCTCACGAAATCTGCAAAAGAAACAGACGAAATTGTTTCAAATTCCTGTCACGTTTTCACGATTTACTACAAATTGATTGATCACAAAGTGCACTTGAGTACATGCAATATGTTCGGTTTTACCTGTACGAAAACCTCGGAATTGACGGTTTGTCAAGAGTTTCCAGACAGTTGCAATGGTTTAATTGGTGCAATTAAGACCCTTTATATATCCGACAAAAATGACAACGAAAATAATCCATTTGCCGATAATAATAGACAGAGAAATCGGAATAATGTGTCTCCACAGCCATCGAACATCAGTACATCAACTGCACATTCATCAAATAGTGACTCTGGTATTGGCTTCAAAGACGAGTATTTTTGTAATTATTCGGTAAACGACACAAACATAAATCTCGATTTTTCCGATAAGAAAACCGCACTTCAGCGGAAAAATGGAAAAGCAACGAATTTACGTTTGCACGTACGTGCCATTAATGACAATGAAAATTTGAGCGAAAAAAAATTAAATGGAGATGAAAAAAGGAGAAGTGGAGGGGATATCACCTGCCCTGGAACATCTGCTGCTCTCGTGAGCTCAATGGCGTCGTCAGTTGGCTCCTCAACGTTTTCACAGACCATTGCTGGAATGTTAAACACGGGAGTCAGTGAGGATATGGATTATTGTGATGATATTTGTAATAATAAATTGAGTCCAAAAGTTTTTAATGTTGGAAAAGGACATCTTGTGCACAGTATGGAGGATCTTAAGCAGGAAAAATCAGAGGAAATTGATGTTTTTGCTAAACCTGCGGATGTTAGACCGTGGGGAAGTCTACAGGAGATAAGAAACATCGGGGGATTCCAATCGAATCCTTCTGTGAGTAAATTTTTTATTTTTTATTTATTTTTATTTGTTTTTTTTCAAGAGAGAGGAGATTTGTTTTGCGGCTTTTTGGGGATATCTTGGGAGTGAAGAGGGATAGAGAGATTTTGAAAGAAACCTTTTTTGTAGAGAATTTTTAGAGCTACAGAAATGGATTTCACGAAAATTTCTCTATCTCGCTTAGTTTCCAAGATCTCTTTAAAAATCAAATCAAAGTTAAAAAATTAATTAAAATGGGATTTCATCCGTTTTTTAGAGTTTCTTGGGAACTAAGCGAGATAGAGGAACTTTTGTGGAGACCTTCTTTAAAGAGGAGAATGGGAACTACAAGAAGGTCATTATGAAACTCGCTCTATCTCGCTTAGTTTCCAAGATCGTTTCTAAAAAAATAATTTTAGTAATTCCACTCCGAAATTCATTCTGTTTATTAAGAATATTCATGGAAATAATGGAGATAGCGTAATTTTTGCAGATACCTTTTTTGTAGCTCTCAAAATTCCCTACAAGAAAGGTCTCTACAAAAAATTTTCCATCTCCATCATCGTCCAAAATATTGCCAAAAAAACGTTTTGGAGCAGAAATCGACCTTATTTCCCCTTCTCTCTTTCCCTCAGACTCTCAGAAAAAAAGGCACCTCCTTAAAAATATAGGTCGATCATCAAAACCAATCATAACCAATGAGGATGCCCCCCCCCCCTCTTTCTCACACTCCTCCAAAAAAAAAACCGCGAATTCCCTCAAAAAAACAGAAAAAACCTAAAAAAAAATCGAGTTGTTCAACAATTGAAGGATTTCCTTTTCTCTAGGTACTCTACCGTGGCTGTGTGTTTTGTATTGAGGCCGCGTCATCATTTCCTGTCTCTTACAGGCCCTCTATCCCTCCTTCTTTTCTCCACTCTTTGTATAAGCGAAACACGAGAATAAGAGAGTAACACAAACGCGCACTAGAATAATGAGCGCAACAGGGAAAGACGATTTTTTTTTATTTTTTTATTTCTTCTCTTCTAAAGTGTGTACGTGTGTTACACAAATACATTGATAAATGTGACGTGTGTAGTTGAGGGGGCACGACGTGCACGCTGTCAAAGCTGTGGCAAACGTCTGTGAGAATTGTGTTGAGCTTGGCCACTTAGAATAGGGCGCCGCCCATTTTTTTAACATTGAGTAATAATTGTTTGAAATTTGTGAATTTAATAAAAAATTGTTAATTTGATTATTTGTGAAAATTGTGGTAATTTTTCGAGGATAAATGGGATTCACTAGGTTGAGGGGAATAACAAGTGAGACATGGAGCGACTCGCCAAGTCAGTACGTAGACTATTCAGTCTATAATAAATTTAAAAAAATCATATTTTATCAATTTTATTGAGTTTTTTCCTTTGATTTAATTCATTTGATTGAACGAATTTTTTTCGAACACTTTTTTTTTTCGTTGCATGAAATTAATTGGTCTTCAGCTATTTTTATGCAAAATAAATTGGAGTAATTGACGGTGAATTTACACGAGCCCTCATTGCGACGTAAATTATTCTACTCTATTAATTTATTCATCAATTTTTATTGATATAAAATTATTAATTCACTTTTTTATTTTTTGAATTTTTTGGAGGAAATGTGAAGTGTTGGAAGTTTAGCGGAAAATATACTTTGCGCAGTTAGTAATTGAATTTCTGGGAAAAAATAATGTGTGTGATGAGAAATTTAATTAACTATGAGACGGTGTATTGGTAATGAACTTGAACGTTTTGGCGCCAATTGTATGAGTCAATCAATTGTTGGAATTGTACAGAAATAATTAGTAATTGGGGGGATAATGTTGAGATGAAGGTGTTGTAATTTTGTTTTTTTTTTAATATCTTGGGAAATAAAAGAGGTAGCGAAATTTTTGAGGATACCTTTTTCGTAGATTTTTTCCTCCTCTACAAAAAAGGTATTTCTCAAAATTTCTCTATCTCGCTTAGTTTCCAGGATATCTCGGGTAGAATGAAAATTAAACTTTTTTTTTGAGGAAATAGTAATTTTAGGCTGTTTTTGGTTTTTTGAAAATATCTCAAAACTCGTTGGAGATAGAGAAATTTCGGTAGGGATCTTTTTAGTAGAGAAAAATGAGAGCTACTAAAAAAATTATTACCAAAATAGCTCTATCTCTCATGGTTTTTGAGAAAAAAAAAATGATTTAAATAGAATAAAACAATTTTTTACCAAATTTGTGGTTTTGTTGATTGAAAAAAAGAAAAAAATTGGGTTCATTCACCTCTGCCGAGTATTTTCCGGCCTCACCTCTCAACAATTGACCGCAGAACCCATTATTTCCATTCTGTAGATAATATAAAGAGATATTTCAATGAAATTCAATTTTTTTTTATCGTAATAAATTTTATAAAGAGTAATTACAACTTTATTTGAGTTGTACCAAGTGTGTTAGTGCAGATGAGGACACGCGATAACTCGAGAACTTGGAATAGTATTCACAAGAATTTACTTAATGACACAGTTGGGCTTACTATTCATTTCCTCTCAACTTTCTGTGCGGAATTCCCCCATTTTTTTCACACTTTTTTTTTCTTTTCGCTAAAATTCTTTAATTACACAAATTCTTCACAATAATTCATCCAATTATTTTTCCAGGGAGATAATAATGTCGACAAATTCTTCAAATTACATCAATTTCAAGGGAAAACCTGGAGAATCTTCACTGGAAAATGTTACAATGTAGTTTACTAATTTCTGAAATATTTAATTCATCACTTTTTTGAAGGAATCTCTGAAAATAATTGAGATAGAGAAATTTTCATGGAAATCTTTTTTGTACAGAATTTTCAGAACTACAAAAAAGGTTTCCACGAAAAATTCTCTATCTCTCTTAGTTTCCAAGTTATTCCAAAAAAACTCCAAAATTTACTCGGATTTCTTTCATTTCAGTCTTCAATACCCAATCATTATTATTATTATGCCCTTAAATATTCGATGAGAGAAAAGAGGAGTACATAATTGAGTGAATTACCATTTGAATGAAATTTCATAATATTATTCTTTTGTATATGAAAAAAAAATTGAATTCCAAATCGAAAAATTTCAGAGAAAAATTTTCTGTTTCTCTGAATAATTTCCTCGGAATAATTATCATAATTTATTTATAATAATGCAGATAATACTATTTTTAATGATAAAATTATCATCTCTCTTTGATAGTAATTTTTTTTCTTCTTATTTTCAATTACAGAATTCATTTAATTATTGATAATTAAAATAAAATTGAAAGATGAATACTTTTGAATTATAAAATTAATTAATTAAATAAATAAAACTGTCGAGTCATTTTTTTCGCAGGGTTTTAATTAATTAGTTAATTATTCCTGTTCATATTCCAAAATTTTGTTTTATTATTTTTATTATTTTAAAATTTTTTTAAATGTGAAATAATTTATTTTTATTTTTTATTTGCTCTTTAATTATTTCGAGAGACAAAATCATTGGTAAATTTTTATTCAGCACAAATAGGGTCACTTCCTGCGGCAACTGACTCATCTGATCAATTTTAATTAATTAAATTAATTACAGTCTGCATTAGCGACAATTGATTGTCTATTTACGAAAATTATTCATGATTTTAATTTGAATTTTCTTTAAATTGATTGAATTAAATTAAATTAAATATTATTTTTCGTTGTGTCAGGTGAAGTTTTATGCTTCTGTCTCGGTGAATGTAGGACATTCCCCTCATTCTCACGTACTTGGATCATAATACCTCTCATAATGAGTGAAGTTAACGAGCTCTCATGTGAATTTGATTTTAAACACGAGAATTATTTTTTAATTTCAGTTCTTTTTTCTTTTTCTTTTTGCAGTTATACGGAAGTATAGAGTCGTGCGATAAAAATGAGGCTGGTCTCGGTGTGCACACTTGGGCAGCAGGTTTTGAAAAGCTTTTGAAGGACCCAAAGGGTCTGCAAACATTCGCAGTGAGTTTTATTACAATAATTTTTTCTTATTTTTTGGGTAATTAAGAAAAATATGATGAAGACATCAGTTTTCTTGAATTATCTCGGAAACTAAAAGAGATAGCGAAATTGTTGAGGAAACCGTTTTTGTGAAGAATTTTGAGGGCTACAAAAAAAGTATTCACAGAAATTTCGCTATCTTCATTATTTCCAGAGATATTCAACAAAAACTGTCTTTTTTCCCCAATTTTTCTCTGAATTTTTATTTTTATTTTATTTTACTTAAATTCCTCAATCTGAGAATATTTCAGAAAGTAAGAGAGTAAACGAAATTTTTATAGAATTTTTTTGTAGAAAATTTTGAGAGCTAAAAAAAAGGTTTTCATAAGAATTTCGCTATTTCCATTATTTCCAGCGATACTCAACGAAATCTGACATTTTTCTCCAATTTTCCACTACATTAAACTGAATCCTGTTTTTTTTCCAAGGAATTCTTGAAAAAGGAGTTCAGCCATGAAAATATCTACTTCTGGGCTGCTTGCGAGAGGTACAAGGACACGGAGGATGCAACAAGTAGACGGAGATTAGCCTGGCAGATTTATCAAAGGCATTTATCAACGACAGCAGCAGAACCAGTCAACGTGGACAGTCATGCTGCTGGACAAATTACGCAGGAGCTACTCAATCGTGCACCAGAGGACTTATTCCTCCAGGTAATCATCTTCTTCCACTCCAATAGCAGCAAAAGACTCCAGAAAAAAAACCCGTTAAATTGATCTCCATTTCGTCTCTTCAGAATCAAAGAGGCATAAGTCCTGTGTATAAACATAGCACTTACGCCCTTTTAATTCTAAGGTGACGATTTGATTTTCATATTCACACTCTACTTTGGCTTCATCTCATGATTTTTCTCTGAAATTGAAGATTTAAAAGCCATATGAAGATTTTCGTATTTTGTTCATAAATTCATTTCTTCTGAATTTTTTAACGAGGTTCACGTCAAGTTGAACCTCACGTGAGAATTATTTTTTAATTTTTTTACATAAAGTTTTGTGAATACGAAGTTTAAATCAATTTTCAACTTGTGGAGCAATTTTACAACGATTGACCATCTAAAAATTGAGATTTTTTATTTAAAAAAAGTGATGTTTTATAGATTAAACATTATGTCTTATGGCGTTAGGGATAAACTTAAAAATTAAATATCTTAATTTCTAGATGGTAAATCGTTGTGAAATTTCATGACAAGCTGAACATTGCTTGAAACTTCGTGTTCACAAAATTATATGTAAAAAAATTGAAAAATAATTTTTACGTGGCTCCTGAGTGAAGCTGCGGGCGGAAAGTAAGTGAGATAGAGTGATTTTACCCGAATCCTTTTTTGTAGAGAATTTTAAGAGCTACGAAAAAGGATCGATGCAGAATCGCTCTATCTCGTTTAGTTTCTGAGATATTCTCCAAAAATGAAAGAATTATTTTGAGAAAAAATGGAGCCACGCTTGAACCTCCTAAAACAAATTATTTTCCTCAGTTTTCTGTGATAAATTGGGAACATAATCAGTTTTTCTGGGATATCTCGGAATCTAAACGAGATAGAGAAAATTTTATAAAGGCCTTTTTTGGAAATTTCTATTTCTTTTACCAAAAAAGTTTCTATTGAAATTCCTTCATCTCCCATTGTTTTCGAAATATCTTCAAAAATCCATATTTTAATCACTAAATTTTCCCCCAAAAAAATTTACATATTTTTCCATCATTTCATTTCATCAACTTTTCATCTTCATTCTGCATTCTGCAGGTAATTTTGTCTTCCTCCTCTCCAATAGCAGAAAAATGCTCCAAAAAGACAATTGTAAATTAATCTTCATTTTATTTTCATATTTCCAGGCCCAGAAACAAGTATTCAATCTCATGAAATTTGATAGCTATCCTCGCTTCCTTCGCTCCGATCTTTATCGCCATTGTCTGGAGACAGGAAGTGGTATTGTTAGTACTGAGGATCATGATCTTAATTTAACAAGTTCACCGAATGTTAAATTAAAAAAAAGCCATTCTGACGCAGAGGATCGTTGCAGAAAATCTATTTTACCATGGCACCGTAAAAATAGGTAATTACGAATAATTATGAAGTTGTTAGACAAATCGATCTCCTTCCATCATCAGTTTTTCAAGAATATCTTGGAAAGTAAGCGAGATAGAGCGATTTTGCTTGAATATTTTTTGTAACTCTTGGAATTCTCTACAATAAAGGTTTTCACATTTTTTTTATCTCGTGCAGTTTCCAAGATATTTCAAAAAAACGAATCAATATTGAAAAATCAATTGGAACATTATTGAATCAGTTTTTTTTTAATATCTTGAAAACTAAGTAGAATAGATAAATTTTTGTGGAGATCTTTACTGGAAAAGAAAGTGAGAACTACAAAAAAGCTTATTAATATCACTCTATCTCTTTTGGTTTCCGATATAATCCGAAAAGCCGAATTTCGGAGAATCTACTCCAAACTCGAATAACTTTGAATTCTCTATAAAGAAGGATTCTAGAAAAATAGACTTATCTTGCTTAGTTTCCGAGATATTTCGAAAAATAATGATGGAAAAATGAATCAAATTTGTCTGAAAATTTCATGTTTTAGATCATGAGAATCATTTTTTAAAAATTCAAATCCTCATTTTTTTAAAATTGTGATGAATTTTTGATATTTCATTTATTTTGATAAGGATGATTAGATTTTTCTGAATTTCTGCCTTTTTGGATAAGGAGTAATGATTATTTCCATTGAATTTCAGGTCAAAATCAAAGGATCGGGGAGAATCGGAGTACAGCAAAACTCCAAATCGTGGGGAACCAATTTACAAGAGTTTCACAACAATCAAGAGAGACACTGAAGGCAACAACAATGAAGACAACATTTCTATATCGAGTAGTAGATCCTCACTGGCGTCATGGGATCTCGCGTTACGTCAATCCTTCAGTAAACACGTAAGTAAACTCGCATATTCGTACTAATTAAAGCATCTTTTTTTTTTTTAATTCATTTGTGAAGTTGTAAAAAAAGAAATTTAATCAGGAGACTCTTTTTCGAATATCTTTGAGGCAAGTGGGCTTAGAGGAAAATCGCGAGGAACATTTCTTTGTAGAAAATTAAATTCTCTACCAAAAAAGTCTCTTGATAAATCCTGATAAACTGAAAGTTTTCGGAGATATTCACAAAATTGAGATAATAGGGTAAAATGGGGTGAAATGGCCATTTTTATGGAAGGATTTGAGATAATTTTTTTTAAACAATTCCATTGGAAAGTTGTGAACATTTCCAATGGAAATCAAATGTCAAAATTTTTTTTACTTTTTAGTTTTTTCTGGAAATTCTAGTTTTCGGGTCAAGATTTGAAGGAACAACTCGTTCCATTTTTTGAAAACTTCACTTTTTTGGAAATATCTCCCTTTCTATTGGTCGTGGCGATCTACAGTTGATCCCAAATGAAGGGTGAGATCATTTCCCATCGATTTATGTGGTTCAAATAAAAAAAGTATCGATTTTCGAGGTATTTATGAACCATTTTGCGTAATAAGAATCTCAAAAATCGATCGTTTTATTCAAAACCCAAAAAATTAATGGCGAATGATCTCACCTTTCATTTAAGACAAACCCCGAGTCACTGCGCCTAATAGAACCGGAAATATCCCCAGAAAACTGAATTTTTTCGAAAATGGAAAGATTTTCACTTCGAAATCCCTGTCCAAAAAAATCGAATTTTCAAAAAAAAAATCCAAAAAATAACTGGCCTATGATTTCCATCGCAAATTTCCTCAGCTTTTCAATGGAATCATCAGAAGAATCTTATCTCAAATATTCCCACTGATTTCGATCTATTTCCGTTATTTTACCACTTCACTCATGAATTAATTTTCGATTTTTCTAATGAATGTGCGTTTGCGCGTGTGTGTGTGTTAATTATTCTGTGCATCAAGTATTTGTGTTTTTTTATTTCTTTTTTCATCTGTAAACTGTAGTCACTATCGTCCTACGACGGTCAAAATGATAAGAAAGAGACAAAGTGTACTGGCTTGTGTCGTGTTATATTGCCTGATGGTTCAACAACAGTCGTAACAACGAGCCAATCAGAGAGTATCAAAGATGTTGTTACACGTCTACTTGATAAAAGGGCACTACGTTATTATAATTATGATGTTCTCGTACTAGCCACGGACGAGGTTAGTGCATTTGAATGGTTTTTTTTTTTTAAATTTATTTTTCATTCATTTGTGAAATGGAGAAAACGAGACTGGTCCATTTCACTTGTGTTTTTTTGAAATATCTCGGAAAATAAAGGAGATAGAGAAATTTGAATGGAAATCTTTTTTTGTTGCTCTTGGAATTGTCTACAAGAAAGATTTCTATAAAAATTTCTCTGTGGCTTGTAAATCCCAAAATATTTTTGAAAAACTGGGTTATTATTTTGAAAAATCGGGATTTTCTCATTTTTTTGCTCAATTTTTTACTCATTTTTGGCTTTACGCATGTTTTTTCTCTGAAATGATGAATTTGGAACTCATATCATTATCTTTGCATTTTGTTTATGAATTAATTTCTCCTAAATTTGTTGAAACAATTATTTTCCTCAATTTTCTTCAATAAATTGAAAATCTAATCCGTTTTTCTGATAAATCTCGGAAATTAAAGGAGATAGAGAAAATTGTGCGGAAACCTTTTTTGTGGCTCTATATCTTCTCTCCAAAAAATTTCTCTACGAACATTTCTCCATCTCCCGCAAATCTCGAGATATTCTCAAAAAACCGTATTTTAATCACTAAATTTACCTCAAAAAATTCACATTTCTTTCTATAACTTCAATTTATCAACAATTTCTTTTAATTTTGCACTCTGCATGATCCCCTTCTAGTGCTAAGTAGTAAACCAAAGGAATTGCAACTCCTGCTTAATTTTTTTTCTACTTTCTCAACAAAAAAAAAAA
This sequence comes from Aleiodes leptofemur, assembly GCA_963942555.1. Taxonomy (NCBI): domain Eukaryota; kingdom Metazoa; phylum Arthropoda; class Insecta; order Hymenoptera; family Braconidae; genus Aleiodes; species Aleiodes leptofemur. The sequence goes on along the minus strand of OZ012621.1, from coordinate 5,167,648 downwards.
CATTTACATGTATATGAAATTTTTTAATAATTTTATTTCATCAGTTTTTAAGGAATATCTCGGAAACTAAGCGAGATGGAGCGATTATACTCACATCTTCTTTTGCAGCTCTTGAAATTTTCTATAAAAAAGGTTTCAGGCAAAATCACCCTATCTCACTTAGATTCCAAAAAAGATATTCCAAAAAAAGAAGTGATGAAATCAACTTGTCGAAAAATTTCGATTTTTTACATTTTCACGAATTAATTCAATTTTTAATTTATTCCAGATGATAAACTTGAAGTACTCATCATCAGTACTTGCTGGACAAGAAGTGGAAGTTGTTCCAACGAAGGTCCTAAAAGTTGATTTACCATCGAGGCGAATAATAACAGTGGTTGCACACAAAGGCAGAACATTGCGTGATGTTCTGAGGCCACTGTTGAATAAATACGGTTTTAAGCTCGAATTAATCACCATTTGGGGTGAAGGACATCCAGTTTCGTTAGACATATCGGCAATTAATGCCCCAAGTCGTCTTGTTCTTACATCAAACAACGAAGGTACGTTAATTTGATGTGAAGAATGTTTTTTTAATCAATTATTCCAGGAGAATTACGAAACTAGGTAAAATTATTTCGTTGCCTTAGAGTGAAAGAAGCGTAAGTGCCATTCTTTTCGGTTTTTTTTTCTCAAAATAACAAAGAGGCGTATCTTCAGCACATGCATCTCTTTTTGTTGTTTTGAATTGATAATAACGAAAAAGCTTGCAAAATCTCCAAATATTCTCATATGAGATGAAAAAAATTATAAAAACAAAAAGGCCTAAGTGTGGAGATACGTCCCTTTCATTTTAAGACTGACAGTTGCGCCACTTTGTTATTTTAATTTCCAATTACTTAAATAACGTTCGGGACACCATAAAACCCATTTTGGAATGATAAGTGGAGATACGCCCCTTTCACACCAGAATATAGCGTTTTTGGCCCTTACGCCCCTTTCAATCTAAGGTGACGATTTGGTTTTTATTTATGGAATATCTCTGAAAATAAATGAAATAGAGAATTTTTATTTATTTATTTTTTTCGAAAGAAGAAAAAAGGCCATGACAAAGGTGCCCAACAAAAATTTCTTCATCTCCCTTATTTTTGGAGCCGTTCAATAAAAACTGATTTAATTCTTCAGAATTATTAAAAAAAAAAAAAAATTTCTTACAGATTTTCAACGTGAGAATTTGCATTATCAGGAAGACATTGAGCAGGGACAATCGACACTTGATGAAATAACGAATAAAGTTTTTGAAGAGCTCTTAGTTGGTAAAAGTACAAATAAATATCACTACAGTGAAGGTTCATGCAAGGTAAATCACTTATTTAATGAAAATTTGATTTAATTAATGATACTAAAAATAGCATAATGATAAAATTAGCACACATCTCCCGATTTTTTGCATTTTTTTAATAAATGAGTTATCATTTAAAAAAATATTTAAAAAATATGCACGTGTAATTTTCCAATTTTTTTACATATGCATCTTTTTTTTCAATTATTTATTTATAAAAAGAATTCAAATTATCAAAGTTGTCAGATGTCGACTATTTTCAGTATTTTAAAATAGCAGACTTCCGACAATTTTTATTTTTTCCATTTGTTCAACAAATAGATCATTTAAAAAAATAAAACATATGCACAAATCAAAAATTTGAAAATCTACAATTGCAAATTTTTTAAATAATTTTCTTTATAATGATTTATTTGTCTGAAAAAAATACTAAAAATTGTTAAATGTCTGCTAATTTTTATTTCATTGTCATTTTAATTAAAAACATTTTTCTTTTATTCACGGATAATTAAGGATTAATGATTCTCCACAGTCTGATGATCAACGCTCTGAAGGCTCGTCCATTTTATCAAGCAAATTCTTCACGAGAGACACGACAGTTCTCGGGAAAAAGAAAGGGAAATCAAAGAGCAGTGGATTGAGTGAGAAGAGTAATTCTACGGATTATACTGGTGAGGAGAGCTCATCCAATCGGCCACATGCACCATTAATTGCCAAGTGGCGGAATGGGGTCAAATTGCAACTGCCAGGAAGATTTGAAGGTGATGGTGAGTTTTTTTTTTCTTTTCATTCAATTTGATTGATTTAATTCAGTATGAAGAGATGAAAGGACAAATTGAGATGACACTGAAAATAGCAAACATCTAAACAATTATTATTATTATTATTTATTTTTGAAGTATAGCCATTTGGCTCTTCACATGAGTTATAGATAAATGCAAAAAGAATACTTTCCCTCCTCTAATGAGGAAGATAACAAATAATTATAGTTTTTGAGAATCATTTATGTTACAATAGTTTTCTTATACATCTGAAAATTTTTAGATTTTTTTTTCTTTTAACAAATAAATTATTTAAAAAATGGAATATATGTACAATGTAGGAAATCCAAAAAATTCGAAGTGCTAATTTTTTTTTATAATAATTTATTGTTTAAAGAAAATCAAAAAAATTGTCAGATGAGTGCTAATTTAATTATTGTAAAATCGACTCATTTTTGTGATCATTCTTTCTAAAACATCTTGGAAACTAAGCGAGATGAAGCGATTTTGGTCTAATCCTTTTTTGTAGAGAATTTAAAGAGCTACAAAACAGGCTTAAAACCATAAGGGCATATCTCTAATAGTGTCGGAGATATTTTTGAAAAACTATCGGGAGAAAAAATAGACTTCTCCTATTTTACTTTTTTGCTAATTAATTTTTTTCGATGTTTTTCATTTATTTCTGTTTTTCATTCAAATTGATTTTGTTTTTTTTTGGTTTTTCAGAGTTGTATGAGGGACTGAAAAGAGCTCAACGCTCACGACTCGAGGATCAGAGAGGAACTGAGATTAATTTCGAATTGCCTGATTTTCTGAAGGTAAATTGATGATTTTGATTGAATTTGCTCTTTAATAAGTGAAGAAAAAAAAGATTTAGTTCAACAATTGAGTTCGAGATAGAGTAATTTTTGTAAAGCCATTTGCTGTTAAAAAATCAGAGCTCCAAAAATTTCTTAATCTATCATAGATTTTTATTTTTTTATTTTTTTATTGATGGATTTCGAGTTATTTAGGAAAAACTGAATAATTTTCTAAAAAAATTTGTATTTTTACATTTTTTTGCATAATTTGCTACTTTATTCTAGCTTTGCGTCTGATTTGTCTCTGAAATGATAGATCCGGAGCCCATATCGCGAATTTTACAATTTCTTCAGCAATTAATTTCTCCTAAATTTGTCAAAACAATTATTTTCCTCAATTTTCTGTAATAAATTGCGGAAATAATCAGTTTTTCTTAAAAAATCTAGGAAAATAATCGAGATAGAGAAAATTTAATAGAAACCTTTTCTGTAGCTTTACTTCTCTATCTCCTTCGAATTCCGGAAGATTAAAAAAAAACACAATTTCAAAAAAATCATTAATTTTTGTCGCAGCAAAATAAAGAAAATGGAAAACACGCGGACAGCAAAAAGCACAGGAGAGGGAGAATGACCGCCACGAATTCCGAATGTGCCTCAAAATTTTACGATTCAGGTGACGATAGTAAAAAAAATATCGTTACCAATTACGAATTTGAAAAATGTCATTACAACTCAGAGGAGCACGAGACAATTTCGCGGAGTCTTGATTCATCGAAACGATTTGATTCAGTAAACAGTCTAGATGGAACTCTTGAGGATGGCGATAAAACAATTGTCGGTAATGGAAATCACTCGAGAAGTCATGATTCTTCGTTTAATCAATTCGACAATTCACCGGGAAAATTATCAAAACCACCGCCACTTCCGCCCAAGCCGAAAGGTCTGTTACTGACTAATGCTGTTAAAACAAGTCAAATATTATCAACAAAACCATTGCCAAGGGCTACGCAAATTAGTCCAATTTCATTAGAATCACGTGAGAATAAAAATATTTTTTAAAAATTAAATCGTTCTAGAAACAAAGGGGCATAAGTGTTATGCTTATACATAGGACTTACGCCACTTTGTTTCCAAAATGAAATGCTTGAGGAGACATTAATTAAGTAATTGAAATTCTATTTTTTTAGAGGAGATTTTATGTCTAAAATGTGATTTTTCGAATTTTAAATAATTGTGAAAACTATTAATTCTGATTTTACGAACGCTTTCATTGATTATCTCGGAAACTAAACGAGATAGAGAATTTTTTGTGGAAAGCTTTTTTGTAGCTCTTGAAATTTTCTACAAAAAAAATCTCGACAATTTTTCTCTTATCTCTATTGGGTTCCGAGAGCCTTTTAAAAAACGAAAATCAGTGAGAATTTCACGAGTGATTTTTTTAAATCAATTAAATTAGGAAAAAAATCTAGAACGATAATAAACGTTTGCAGATGAAAAGTATTTTATATCAGTATATTTAACAGTAAGAGATAGAGTGAAAAATTGATGAAAAAAACGAATTTATTAACGAAGCAGCTGTAAATTTTCATAATAATTGTCATAAGTGCCTTATACTCGAGAAAAAAAAAACAAGAAAAATCTTCCATTTAACATCACAAATTGTGATTAGACAGTAATTATTTAAACAAAATCATGTTAAAATCCTGGTTGTACAGGATACGTGGATTTATAATTATTTATAAAAATACGAATTATTATAAATAATAGAAAATTACATTTATTAATGAAATAAAAATTTTCTTTACATCTGATAAATCAGGTTTTCAACAATTATATCTTGAGAACAAGTAGAAATACGAAAGATTTTAATGGGAAATCTTTTTTGTAGCTTTCGAAATACTCTACAAAAAAGGTCTCTGCACATTTTCCTCTAAACCCAACAGCTTTCGAGGAATTTAACAAAACACTTCAAAATCCTATTTTTTTTAAATTTAATTGTGGTCCGTGATTTTTTGAGGACTTTATTGAGTATCTCGGAGAATGAACGAGAAAGCGAAATTTTTGTGGAGACCTTTTTTGTAGCTCTTGAAATTCTCTACAAAAAAGTTCTCTTGATATTTTTCTCTAAACCCAAGAGTTTTCGAAATTTTCGAAAAATACAAATATTTTTCGCTTCCTAAAGTAAAAAAAAAAATTTGAAGTTTTTGAAAAAAATTTAAAAAAAATTAGAATTTCTGAAAAAGAAAAAAAATTGAATCTTTGAAGAAAAAAAACATTGTTTTTTTTGCATTAAAAAATGAGGATAATGCATTCGAAGTGAAATTTCAACTGTCAACATTGAATTCCACGTGCTCGAAACTCTGAGCCAATCAGAGCTCACCATTTTTCACTACACCAGCGCCACCAACGAACTTATATTATGACATTTCATTGGAGTTCGTTTGATTGTCGACACAACAGCTACTTTCAACCGGCATTCGAAAACAATTTCTCGTACATTTATCCAAATAAAATAAAATTCACCCAACTGTGTACATACAAATTTGACATTGAGCCTTTTATTATCACCAAATTGTCTCAGTATTGATTCAGTTTCCACCTGAGTTTGCTGTAAATTTAGACTAAAAATAATTCTGGAGGGAAAAAAAAATTGAAGCACGAAGAAAATTCGACGATTTCCTCGAACTCTCGCAACGGCTTTTTGCAGTGAAAAAAGGTGAGTAAAAAAATGCAGTATTTTTTTTTAATTAATCATCTTTATTTCATAATTATTTTGGTGAATTTATGAATTTTCTTTGGGTTATATAACCCCATTATTTGCGAGGGAAAAATCGATTATTTTCCCGCCAATAAAAATCCGTTTTTTTTTGGTTTTTTTTTCTGTAAAAAAATTCCCGAATTTTTCTTCGTTTGCAAATAAAAGGAAAATTAATTGAAAATGCTAATTATCATTGAAATTCTTATTTTTCAATTCGTTGGGGCAAATCAATAATTTAGGGGGGGGGGGGGGGGAGAAATAGGAAACAAAGGAATCAACGTGAAAGTAAAAATAAGAAAATTTTCAGGTGAATTTATTTCATTTTGTCACATTTTTTTTTAATATCTCGGTAAATAATGGAGATACGCCCTTTTTGTGGTTGTAGAGAATTTCAAGGGCTGCAAAAAGGATTGGGGTAAAATCACGCTATCTCGCTTAGTTTCCGAGATATTAAAAAAAAAACAAAGAAAAATAATAAAAATAAAAAATTTTAATTTGAAATTGATGAATAATAGAAAATCATGGATATCTCGGAAACTAAGCGAGATAGAGCGATTTTGCCCAAAGAAGGTTTTATAGGGAATTTCAAGGACTAAAAAAAAGAATTGAGGTAAATTCGCTCTATCTCGCTTAATCTCCGAGATATTCTCAAAAAATGAATGAGAAAAAATTAAATTATTTTTTCGACTAAAAGAAAAATAAAAATGAATAAAAAAATTCAATTTTGAACTTGATGATAGAAAACTACACATATCTCGGAAACTAATCGAGATAGAGTGATTTTGCCCTCAAAATGTTTTGTAGAGAATTTCAAGAGCTACAAAAAAGAATTTGGATAAATTCGATCTATCTCGCTTAGCTTCCGAGATATTTTCAAAAAATGAATAAGAAAAAGGAAGTTATTTTATTCACTTTAAAAAAAATGAATAATTGAACTTTTAACTTGATAACAGAAAGCTATAAATATCTCGGGAACTAAGCGAGATAGAGCGATTTTGCTTCAATAAGATTTTCTAGACACTTCCAAGAGCTAAAGAAAAGGATTCGGCTAAATTCGCTCTATCTCGCTTAGTTTCCTAGATATCCTCAAAAAAATAATAACGGAATAAAATCGAATTCTCTGAAAGTTTGTGATAGTAAAATTGATACAAACTGCCATTAAAAAAAAAAATTTAAACAAATAAATTGCTAAAAAAAAAATATCAAAAAAATTTGCACTTTTATTTTTTTGAATTTCCAATTAATTTTTTTTTTTTAAATCAATTAAAACAATTCTAAATACTAAAATTCTATCAAAAAAACGAATTAAAAAATTTGAACTTTCAGTTTTTTGAATTTCCAATAAATTATTTTAGAAAAAAATATGCACATATAGTGCATATTTTTTATTTTTTTTAAATAATTCATTTATTACGAAAAAAGAACACTACAAACTGTCAAATGTCTGTTATTTTCACTTTCCTAAAAATTTCAGCCCCGTGAAAATTTATTTCATCGCCTTAGAAACAAAAGGGCGTAAGTGCTATACTTATACACAGCGCTTACGCCCCTTTGTTTCTAAGCTTGACAATTTATCAATGAACTCTCGAATTTCACGTGAATTTTTCTCTACGATAAGCAACTGTCGTAGAGTCATTCTATAGATTCAACTTGAACACATGTAACGTGATCTATTGAACGATGCAAAAAGTCCTTCACTGACCCAGCGGGAAGTGTCTCACTGTTCTTAAAAAAAGAAAAAAAAAAGTTTGTTGGCCCAAAGGGGTTCATGTGTGCGGTTGAGTGAATAAAAAAAAAGTGAAGAGGAAAGGGAGTATGAAACTCTATGTAAGCAGGAAGAAAAAGGGGGGTGGGGAGGGGGAGAGGATAAACGCAGTGCGGGAGACGAGAGAGTCATGGGTTAAATATCCAACGGCCGTTGGAAACTCTAGCTGTGGCTTATTTTTTTTTTTTTTTCATTCATTAAAGAGGTTCACGCGTGGCTCCATTTTTTCTCCTGAATAATTTGTTGGTTTTTGGAGAATATCTCAGAAACTAAACGAGATAGAGCGATTTCGCATCAATCCTTTTTCGTGGCTCTTGAAATTCTCTACAAAAAAGGATTCGGGTAAAATCGCTCTATCTCGCTTGGTTTCCGCTTGTAGCTTCGCTCAAGAGCTACGTAAAAATTATTTTTTAATTTTTTTACATATAATTTTGTGAACACGAAGTTTTAAGCAATTTTCAGCTTGTTGAGACATTTCACAACGATTTATCATCTAAAAATTTAGATATTCAATTTTTAAATTTATCCCTAATGCCATGAGACATAATGTTTTTTAATTAATAAAACATCACTTTTCTAAAATCAAATATCGCAATTTTTATATGGTCAATCGTTGTAAAATGTCTCCACAAGTTGAACATTGCTTCAAACTTCGTATTTACAAAATTTTATGTAAAAAAATTTAAAAAATCATTTTTACGAAATGTCATAAATTTCGATTGGACATCCAAAAACACGTTCATCTTAAGTTATCTCCGAATCTATTGAAAATAGAAAAAAATATGAAGAGACCTTTTTTGTAGATAATTTTAAGGGCTACAAAAAAGGTAATAACAAAAATTGCTCTATCTCTTTTATATTCCGAGATTCTTTTAAAAACCTGAATTTTCATAAAAAATCTCTAAAATCGCAAAAAAAAAAGTTTTTTTATGAATATCTCGAAATTCCCGAGAGCTACCAAAATTTTCGTGGGAACCTTTTTTGTAGCCCCTGAAATTCTCTACAAAAAAGGTCTCTTCACATTTTTCTCCATCTCCAATAGATCCCAAGATATCATTAAAAAACAGATTAGAACCATTTTTCCCTCCCAAATCGTGATTTCTCACCACAAAATATAAAACGTTGGAAAAAAAATGCCTCCAACGGTCGTCTGCAGTCATAAACAGGCGATTGGCTCCCCACTACGAATAAAACGTTTTTATTTTCTCTCCTCTCGCTCTTTTAACTCGTGCGCATAAAGCTCACATCATCAGCCTCCCTCGCACATGTATATTCGCAAACGTTATTCACAAGTCACATTTAACGTAGAACTCAACGGTTGGCACATTCTTGAGGTCATTTAATTCATTCACTGCATTTTATTTAAAGGCTCTCGATTATAAACACACACACACACCTACACATACACATATATACAGACGAGTGTCGTTATCTCCCTTCCGGTGAGTCTATTGTATTGG
>OZ012621.1:1123140-1321562 GCA_963942555.1 Aleiodes leptofemur | reverse complement strand
AAATATGAATTCTCAAATTTCTCCAACTCCCTCCAAAAGATCAAAGAACCAAAAAAATAACTAAAAAAAAAAAAATTAAAAAAATTCAAGATATTCCATATAATTTAATGAACTGATAGAGCAAAGGCGTCCAGTCATTCTGTCGCCTATATTCATCGATCCACGCGCCTCGCGTGTGTATGTACGAGTCTGTTTATTACGGAGTTTTCCCCTTTTTTTTTTTTAATGCTTTGCAATAGTTTTTTGCCTCGAGCTTCAACCGGTAGGTCGGGCCCCACGTTTAGTAACTTTCTCGCCGTCACTACCGATCTTCTCTCTTTTTTTTTTTTCTTCAAACTTCTTTTCTCTCTCTCACTCTTTTCCACATTATATATATATATATATATATCGTCACCTTAGAGTCAGAGGGGCGTAAGTCCTCTGTATAAGCACATCACTTACGCCCTTTTTCTTCTAAGGCAACGATATATATATATTTTTTTTCCAAACTTTTTCTCTCTCTCTCTCATCGCGCATTACTCTACTCATTTCTACAGCTTCTCTTTGACTTTTTACGTAAGAAAAAACGAGAGGTAATCAGGTACAGAACGGATGTTTGCTGTAAGAGAAATGCTTTCCCACTTTTAGGTTTGGCCAGTGGCTCTATGCACTTACGATTGTCGATTGAATGATAGTATTGCTCAAATTCCGAGCGTTCTTTCATCTTTCTCCTTTCTTTTTTTTTTTTTTTTCTTTTTTTTCTTGCTCATAATCGTTTGTGTGGATATTATAAAATCAATTTTTTTTTCTCCTCTTTTTAGGTCAAATTCTTTGAGAAATGATTGAATCATTTTGTATTTAATATTTAATACTTGGATTTTAAATGCAATATTTTTAATGATTAATATTCAATATTTAGGATTAAACTCTCAATAAAATGTTGAAAAATTGTTAAAAAGAGGATGTAAAACATGGAAAATGTAACATCAAGGAAATAAATTCTATTCTATGATTGAATCATTTTTTTTTCTTCTCTTAATCATGACCTAATTTACATAGATTTGTAAATTATTCAAATTTAATTGCCGAGGAAAATTAATGCCTCGAGAAAAAATGAAAATATCAAAGAATTTAATTTGATCAGGGAAGCTGGGCCAAATGGACCACTTTGGCAACTCGATTCAGGGATTTTTTTCAGAGTGAAGGAGTCGGTGAAAAAATCTGAAAAAATTTGAAAACATGCTCCAATATATGTTGATTGTTGGTGAATTTTTTCAAATTTTTTTTAAGACTCCTTTATTCTGAAAAAAATCCGGAAATATTTCGATCTACAGGTCCATTTTAATCCGGTTTTCTTTGCTTGAGAAAAAAATCTTGTTATGACCTTTTTCATCTGTCGAGGAAAAACGAGAGCTACAAAAGTCGTCATTATGCAAATTACTCTATCTCTCTGGAATTCTTGAGGTATTTCAAAAATAATTACAACGAAAATTGACGCACTTTGTTTATCCCACTTCAACAAGTCAATTCACAATAATAATCATTTTATTTAATAATTGACCTTTGCAATAAAAGTAGTGTGTTGACATGTGTTCAATTATGGACATGAACAATGAAATGAATTTTAAAAAAATCAACTTTTCATGTCGAATTTAACTCTTTTTTTTAATAATAAAGAAGATCAGAGCAAAATGCACCTGCAGATCAAAATGATTTGGGATTTTTTTTTAGAGTGAAGGGGTCTTCAAAAAAAATTCAAAAAATTCACCAACAATATATATATATTGAAGCATCTTCTCAAATTTTTTCAGATTTTTCCACCGAGTCTTTCACTCCGAAAAAAAATCATGAATCATGTTATCCTGGAGGTCCATTTTGCCCCAGTCTTCTATACACTCTAATCACCTACTTCTCTTCATATTTTAGTCACGCGATGGGTAATCGATTACGATCAATAACCAGATACTTCCTATCGTGGTACATGAAACCAGTTTTTTTTTCTTCATTTCTTTTTTTTTTTTAATGTATTTTTTTGTCGTCTGCTCCAATCTTGATGCAGGTCGTGAAATTCGTGCGGTGATAAGTGGAGATATTACTTCCACTGTCGATACACTGTCGATAATCTTTTTTTTTCAACAATTTTTTACCCGCGATATTAATCTTTGTGCCAATTTTTTTTCAATTGCCAACTAGACACATGGTCTCCTCCCACTCCCCCCCCCCCCTGATTACTCAGCGTAATTACGTCACAGACACATCTCATCAGAAACATACCAGACGGTTTATCATACTCAGGGATCATCAAGATCAATAGTATGCTAAAAAAAAAAAAAAAAAAAAAAAAAATTAGCAAACATTTGATAATTTTTTGGGATTTTCTTGAACAAATAAATTATTATAAAAAAAATATTTAAAAAAATTGGACTTATAGTCAATGGAATTTTTGTTAAAAGCATATTTTTTTCCCTTTTTTTCAAAATCATTCATTCGTCAAGAGAAAAAAAAATCTACAAATTTTGCAGAATTGTTCTAATTTTGTTATTCATGTAAAAGAAAAAATAGTATTTTTATTTCAATGCAATTTTTTTAAAATCATGTTTCATCCAGAAGTTAAGAAAATTTTACAATTTTTTTTAGATTTTTCCAAACAAATAAATTTATTATAAAAAAATGATTAAATATTGATGCCATTGGTCCTTCGCAAATATTTTTCTTCAAATAATTTTGAAAAACTGTTGAATTAACTGAATTTAGTTAATTCAACTATTTAATCAGTTGAAATTAACTGAATTCAATAAATTCAACAACTTTTTCTAATTATTCCAAAAAAATGTTTACAAATTTTTTACTACTAATTTTTTTTTTTAGTGTATTTTTTTGAATTTTTTACACATTTTTCGTTTTTTTCATGATTTAATTGCAAAAAAAACAAGAAAATCAGATGTCTGTTTTTTCAGTAACGTTTTCTCCAATAAAAAATGATTTAAAATCCATAAAATATATTAAAATCAATTTGAACTAAAAAATTAAATTAATTTTAATAATATTAAATGAGAGCACATAAAAGAGAGAAAAAAAAAATTGTCACTCGTTACAAAAATAATTCGGGTGAAAGTTACAAGTTGAATCAATCAACCGATTCTTGAATATACCAACGATGAAAACTATTGGCTAGAAATAACATTTCTCATTGAATTACGCAATAATTGAGCGCGATAATCGAAGAGGATATTTTTCCTCTGTATTATTTTTTTTTCCTAATCAATCAAATTACTTTTGAAATTTCCGAAGAATTCAATCAACAAGTGTCAATTATGATTTTTTTTTTTCAATTTGATAGTAAAAAAAAACGCTTCACACAGGCTGAAATTGTCATCCATAATTTTTCCATTTATTTCTTAATCTTGCAAAAAAATTTACAAGATAATAAGAGATATCATTTATTATTTTTCCGCTTGCCATTTAAACGAATGGAGATATAAATAGAGAGAGAGAAAGAATGGATGAAGAATTTTCATTCACAGAGGAAAAAAAAATCTCAATGAATCATGTGTTATATTTGAATTATTATTTCGAGGCCACTGGGTTAATCACAGAATTGACAATGTAGACAGTTTGTACGGTTAAAACTCCCCCCCCCCCCCCTTTTCAAACATTCTTCAATTCTTTTTACAATTAAAATTCAATGCATGCTGTAATAGTTTTACTGTTAAACTGTCACTAACTTCCAGGTCATTTTCGATAAAAAAAAACTGAAAAATCATTTTTATTTACTGATAATAATAATGAATATTTTATGTATTTGAGATTGATATGAAAATAATTGTTTAATATGTAAAAAAAAAATTATCTCCAATTATTGTGAATTTGCGCTTATTTTAATGATATTGGAAGAAAATTATAATAAAATTAGCAGACATCTGACAATTTTTTTTTATTTTTTTAAACAAATTAATGATAAAAACAAAATATCGTAAGAATTTTCACTCATAGTTTTTTGAATTTTCTACATGTACGTATTTTTTTATTTTTTTTTGAAAATCATTTACTTGTTGAATGAAAAAAAAAAATGGAAATTGCAGAAATATGACAATTCTTATAATTTTCGATTTTCTTAACAAATTAATTATTTTCAAAAGAAAGTAAAAAATACGAACATTTAGAAAATTTTAAAAACTACAAGTGCAAATTTTTTTAATAATTTTTGAATCGCAATTTGTTTATTTAAAAAAATGCAAAAAATTCTAAGATTGAAAAATTATTAAATGTCAATTTTTAAAAAAATTCCAACATTCATTAATTTCAACAAATGAATAATTTTCAAAAAAAATACCCTTATTTACAAAATTTAAAAAACTACAAGTGCAAATTTTTTGAATAATTTGTTTATTTAAAAAAATGGAAAAAATTCTGGGATTTAAAAATTGTTAAACGTCAATTTTTAAAAAATTCTAACATTAATTAATTCCAACAAATGAATAATGTTTAAAAAAAATGCGTTTATTTACAAAATTTAAAAAACTACAAGTGCAAATTTTTTCCATATTTTTTTAGTAACAATTTATCAGTTAAAAAAAACCCCAAAAAATTCTCAAACGTCTGCCGATTGCATTATCATCTATTTTAGACAATTACAACCGAAAAAAAGGTGATAATTTTTTTTTCGATAAGATCATCCAATTGAAGCTAGAAACATAAATAAAACCGTCTAATCCCAAGTTTCAAGTAATGATTCTGATAAGAATGAATGTGTCATCCACTTTTTTTCAAGGGGAACCCCTTCAGATTTTTGAGGTTATAGTCACACCTCCCTATCAACGCCTCCATAAAATAACCAATTTTTTTTATATATAAAATCCATTTAAATCGTAAAATCAATTGCATGGTAATTAACGTCTTAACCAAAATTTATGGTTAAAGACGTTATTGCTTATTATGATGGTGGACCCAGTTACCGGACGCCTCCCAGTTTCCGGATGCAACAGTAAAATATGCCAATAATTAATATCCAACCGAAAAAATCGAGTTTTTCAATAATTTGCAAAATGTAAAAATAACGATCAAGTAAATTGTTTAATTAATTTAAATGAAATTTTTTTATTATTTCGATAATTTAATTCTAATTTGTCCGGGAACTGGTACCATTGCCTTAACCGTCCGGTAACTGGTGCCTTCCAATTGATGAAGATATGTTTTTAAATATACGAGATGTGTCTAGAGGTACAGAAGTGCCTTTAATAAATGCATTTAATTCTACCTATGATGTTAGTGTCTTCAAGTGTCATTTAAGTGTACGTAAAGTGTAAGTAATTAAAAATATACCCAAAGGACCATGTTAAATACATGCAAAAGGCACTTTTGTACCTCTAGCTTTATCGTTAAATATATTGTCTCAAGAAAAATTCAAAAAATGTATATATTGTCACGTATTTTTCAATCCACGGTAATCAAATAAACTCGTGAAACTCTAAATAAATCAAAATATTAAAAAATCCTCATTAATATATATATTTATTTATAAATAACTTTGGCTATTATCGGTCTATGCAATCAATTTAAAGTAAAAAATTCGTCCCAACGTTTCGACTCCTTTCTAGAATCCTCATCAGGGGATAATTCAATAGCGAAGAGGTAAAACGAGATAAGTCTATTTTTTTCTCATTTAATTATTTGGAAATACGTTAGAAAATAAGCGAAATGAAACAACATTGCTTTGAAACTCTTTTGTAACTCTTTAGAGTCCTTATCTCGCTTAATTTCCGAGATATTCCCTCCAAAATGATCATAAAGATAAGTCGATTTATCCTGTTTTACCTCTTCACTATTGAATTATTAATGAATCTAAAAAATTAACGTATTAGAGTACATTTTGCCGAGATTGAATGGTTCCTCTAGCCTTGACTTTTATATTTCATTCTAAGCCCCGATAAATTAGACACGAAAGCTCTGTTTTTCTTCATGTCCTCTGCCATGATTCGCAGGGATAAAATCCTGAATAAAGATAACAATTTTTCGATAAATAGGGACTAACTATATTTCGAAATTCCTGATCCAGGAAAGAGCTCAAATGTGTAGGGACTGATCGAGGTACTCATATAATTAATAAATGTGCAAAATAATGTAATAAAATTTTAAAATATTGCTATTGTGAAGGTGTAGCGGAGAGAAAGAGACTAAGAGACATTTTTAACAGAATTGTGAAATAAAGATGTTTCTTGATTAATATGAGATTATATGCATATAATACGATATATCGCATAGAAAAAATGGTAAATGGGAAGTAGAGCTCCGTCAACTAAAAGTATTTATTTTTAACATTAAAAATCCGAATTTTTTGATCATTTTTTAGCCATAGCTAGATTCAACTGTCGTATTGACTGTAATAATATCAAAATTAGATTTTGAAAAATGTAAAATATTTAAAATTTAAAAAATCAAAATTTCTCGAAAATTTAAAAATTTGAGATTAATTAGTCACTCAATGGTGTGAATTTTCTTCTGTTACTATGAAAAATTTATAATTTGTTGGAAATTACTAAATTATATTCAAAACTATGTACTGGCCTCCCCTAGCTAAAGAGATTGTATCCTACAAAGTTGGAAATGAATGATTAATAATAAAATACGTATTAAAAATTCGTTAAAAGTCTAGATTATCGCTGTGGATATTTTTCCAAAGTTCTAAACTATCGAAAAAAAAATGTATATATATTATACAATTGCAATCACGAAACATCCTAAATACATATAATAATCGATCGTGTCTAGTGGCATTCTAACCTAAATTTCATTCGGCATTCGGCCCTTTTACCCCAAAATAAGAAAACTGCACTAAATAAATTCCAATAAATTGAGTTTTGTTGCAAAAAAAAATTCGAAAAATTCGTGAACTTCATAATTTGTTCTGCAAAGACACTTGTCACTAAATACTTGTCTGTAATATTAATTGTATCGCATAATTTCAATTTTTTCATTGGGCCTTGGCTGTGTTGGGTTGTTCAATAAATAAATAAAATTAATAAATAAATTCAAACGATCAATAAATTCAAAATAATCAAAAAAACCTTCAATATAATTGTTGAAAATTTTTTTTTTTTCAATTTGAAAATAAGAAACTCACCCACGCGCTCAAAGTCGACTACACCCACCTGCTTCTCTGTCTCGTTTCCTCGTTCCTTATTTATTTTATTTATTAAAAAAAAAAAAAAAAAAAAAAAAAAAAAAACAACTAAAAATGCTTCTATTCACAAGTTTTTACCTCAAACACTCCGATGAGGCAGTGTGCACCTCTTATTTCATTCAATTTTCACTTTAATAAAAAGTGATTTGTAGTAAAAAAAGAAAAAAAAAAGGAAAAAAATTTAAATAAATGGGTTTTAACCGCACTGTCACCTGTCCCAACACATAAAGGCAATTTTTTCCCTTACTTTAAGTCCTTAAATTTTGATTTCAAGAGTTTTCCAGTCAATTTAGATGGTCAACTCCTTTTCATAGGGTTTTTTTTTTTTTCGATGATAAAAATAGGATTTTTTTAGTTTTTTTTTTTCAAATTATTTATCTCGAGTTGAGAATTTTTTGCGGTTTTTTTTTTTTTTTTTTACTCAACGGTGTCTATATCTGTGTTTGTTTTATGTTTAATGTGGTTTTTTTGAGTGTATGTGTGTGTTTGTTTGTGTGTCTATGTGTGTGTGTGCACTGGCGGGCACAGCCTCACTTTTGGCTCGCCTATTCTCAACTGAACGACACGACTACAAATGGCAAAATTTTTAGTTAATATAGCTGGGTTTAGAGTGATATATTCTCAACACACAGCAGCAGCAGCAGCAGCAGCGCTCTCACGTGGGATTTTTAGGAAATTCCACTTTTTTTTGAAAAATTATAAAATTAATTTACTTTTTTGAGAACTAGAGTAAATTGTAAATTTCACATTTTTCTCAACTCCATTTTGGATTTTTCAAAAATTTTAAATGATTTATAATAAAATGATGATTTGAATTTTTTTTTTGAATTTTTGAATTTTTTTGTAAAAATTGAATGAAATGTGAATATCGAAAAGGATTTTTTTTACTAACCGAATTGTTGTTTTTTTCCACTTAAAACAAAAAAATATATGTTTCCTACTTCATTGAAAGAGTTTTTTTTTTTTGAAAACTTAATATTCAATTATTATTTTAATCCCACTCGAAACTTTGAGAAATCGGTGATTTTTACAAAAAAAAAAAAAAATACACTATTTTAATTTTTTTTTTCAATGTTTCACAGGTAGAACTGACTCTTTTCGTCTTTTGGCACGATCTGGCTGTACTCAACTGTGCGCTGATGATTTTCGTCCAGAGTATGTCACCTCACTCCCTCTCTTTTTTTTTTCTTCCCCACTGTCCTGATGTATTTCCCCACCTTTTCTCATTATTATTAATTTCATTTTTTTTTCTTCAATTTTTATCTTTTTTTTCCTATCCTCGTGATTTACTTGTTTATGGAATGAGCTTCTGTCACACTAATGTATTAATTGCTGATTACTACTTCTGAGATCTCTGTTTTTTCCGTCATTACTCTTGAATTACCCGATTTTTTTATTTTTTTTTTGCAACTTTTTTTTTTTCAAATTTCATTAATTGCCTCAATTAACTCTATCAAAGTTCACTTTCATTGCATCAATTTTTTCCTATCAATTCTTACTTTTTATTCAAATTTTACGTTCTTTAAAAAGCAATTTACTTCTAATTTCTTTTTCACTTCGTTAAAATTCAGGAGAGAGGGGCACCTTTGAACAAAATGATTTTTTTTTAATTGATAATATAATTGTGATTTATTATTCTTTTCTGAATTATTTAATTAGTTTAACAATTGTTTTTTTTGTTGGCACTAAGGTTGGAATTAAGACATTTGGTCTGGTTAATGTTGGTTCTGAAAGAGAGAGAATTACAATGGCAATGTAGGAATAAGATGGAAAAATGTAGAAAAGTGTATTATACCTTATGTTTAGATGTGAGGAGAGAAAATTTGTTTGGTTAATAAGGATATATGATGTTATATAATTTGTTGAGGGAGCTGGAGCCCTCAAACTCGTAGGATCACACGACCAATAGATGGACGGTTTCTATTATCTAGGATTTTCATAAAAAAATGAATGATTCTTATACTTTTCACGTCAATCCCTGATTATTACATTCATATAGATTTATAAACTATTTATTACATATCGATTGATCGAAATTTAAAATCATACCACTGCAAATATGCAACTGTGTCCATCTATTGGAGGTTCAAGTTATTTTCCAGTTTTTCCTTGATTTTCTTTAATTATTTCTACATTATTCAAGTTTAATTGATTTTTAGTCGATTCACTGTACATTTTTCTGTTCATCATTCTTTTTTGTAACTTTTTAACGTGATTTGCCTATTTCATATGAATTAATAAAGTCTAATATTTCCTTAACCGTCTATCTATTGGCCATGTTACCCTAGGAGGAATGAGTTAATAAATACACTACTAATTGTTTTTTTTTCTGTTTATATAAAAATATTTTGGAGTACTGAGATTTATACTTTGGCTCTAACATTGGTTTAGGCTGTTGGGTCTATTGCAAATAAATAAATAAAATAAATAAACAAATAAATTAAAAAAGGTGATTATGAACGTTAAAATATTAAAAACATTAATGATTAACTATTTTATTATGTTAAAATTAATTATTAAAAAAGCAAAAAGTGTTCAAATCTGTCCCCCCCCCCCTTCTCGCCCCTATTTTTAATTCATTCATTAATTTTCGTAATGACTTTACCTTCATTTTCTTCGTTCTCATATTTTAACTATGAAAAAATATGTTTTTTTTTTCATCCACCGAAATTTTTCAAGACATAAATTATTTAAAAGCTCGAGACTGATTTTTTTTTTAAGGCGCGTGAATTTTTTATGGGTTACAGACCTCAACCGAAAATTGGCGGTACAAACTCCAAGGGCATGACGTCAATTTTGTCTTATCCCATAAAATCTTCGGAATTTCCAAATTATTGAAATTTGAATTATTTTCACTTTTTCTTTTTTTTCAAGTGTAAAATATTTATTTGGAGCATTTTAATATTTTCAAAATTGGCAAATATCGAATTTTTCTAGAAGTGAACTTGAAAAATTAATTTTTTTTTTTTTCGCGAATTCTTTGAACTTGACACGTAAAAAATGATTTATCACTCTACAAACAAAAGAAAAAACTTGTTGATTGTTTTTCATTTACTTCTTTTCTCTCTCTCTCTCTCTTTCTCTCTCCCTTTTTTTTTTCTACTTCTCTTACGTCTGGATAAGTACACAACGAGACCAAATATTGTAGCGTTAATGGACATTTGAATTGTTAATATCGTGTGAACTCTTCGTTTTTTCTTCATTCTTATTGTGCGTTATAACACTAAAAAAAATGCAGTATAAGTAAATTTAGTCAATTAACGGGCAAATAATTTTTTTTTAAATAACAAAAAAAAGAATTTTAAAATGGCTATGTACGTCACGACCCAATATTCGCGTCATTCATTCAAATTTCCCTCTCTTTTTTTTATTATTTTTTAACTGGAGAATTCTCGAAATTCCCGATGAGTAAAAAAAGATGACAAATTTGCATTTTTCATTGATCCGGTCCATCGATTAAGAAAAAAAAAAAAAAAAAAAAAACCTAAGAAGCTGAATCCGTTCAATTATCTACATTTTTTTTTCTTCCAATTTTTCCATCAAATATTTACACGAATCTAATGACATTGTAGATTTATTAATTCACAGCATCAATGATTTTTTTTTCCAAGAATAATTTTCAACTCAATACTTGTGGAAAATACAGGAGGAAAATCACATTACAAACAATTATTATTACATTTTCAATATCATTCAAAGAGTAATTTGAATCTGTAATTTCTCATATTCTTTGTAATTTCTAATTTATCATTATCATTATTTTTTCATTAAGTTCATTACTTCATAGACAATGACATGACAATAAAAAATTTACAAAGTTGTAATGATGATGGGGAGAAGTGTTTTTTTATGTTTGAAATTGAGGGTAAAATAATAATAATAATAATAATAATAATAATAATAATAATAATAATGATAATAATTTCCCCTGTCAAGAGTCTTTTAAATAATGCTAGTTTATTTACATTTTTGATTTGTTCAATCAATTTGTTGTATAAAGAAAAACCATACGCATTTATTGTTTTATCGGCAATTTTTGTTCTCTTTTTTTTTTTTGTAATATGTAGTTCATTCCTTCTTCTAGTATCATAACTGTGCTCACGTCTTATTATCATTCTCAAAAGATAACTCGGTGTTAAACCATTTACCATTTTGTAAATCATCACACAAACGTTAAGTTTAATTCTCTCTTTAATTGACATAAAGCATAATGCTAATAATAATAATAATAATAATAATAATAATGAAAAGTCGAAGCCCTCGAAGATTATTCAGCAATTAATATAATTAATATATGATAATAATGATAATAATGATAAAGTTTGGAATATGGAGGAGCAATGGAAGTTGAGAACAGAAAATTGTTTTTACGCGTAACAGGCCTTGCGCGATGTCTTATGCAAGGTGTGACAGAGGGAGTCTTGATTCCTCAGCGGTCAGCGAAAGTGGCCCCCCTTTTCCCACCTCCTTAACATTTATTGCCTCTAATTTTTCACTTTTTTTTTTCGTTTTTTTTTTGTGATATTTATCAATTAGGTTTCTTATTTCCATGTTGAAATTATTATCTTTGGGATTATGGGACGTTGGAAGAAATTAATTTAACAATACTAAATAATTGTCGAATGAACAAAGTTTTGCCTGCTTTGTTGAGGCTTTCTTTTGGCTCCTTTGATATTTATTTTAGTTTTCCACTTCAGTTGAAAAGGCTGACACGCTGAAGTTGACTGGTTTGAGTGAGAATTGACTCTTTTATTCCATGATTTTTTTTCTTTCTAATTTTAAGTCGAAAGATGAGGAAATACGATTGAAAAACTTTTTTGAAATATTTTTTAAAATATTTCCATTTTTTTTTTGCTTTCCATGATTTTAAATAAATCATTTGGAGTAACGTGATACTCTTTATCTCGAGGTTCTCCTCATTCGTTTTTTCCCCGCCACTCCCATTCACTTTTTCGCACTCTGCGCATGCGCAGTACGTATAGTAGAGCGCTGTTGTCAATTCTCATTTGATGGGCGGCAAAGAAAATTGTTAAAAAAAAAGAAATATTTTTATTTCGTTGAATTTGAAATTTTTCCATAACGAACGATTTAACGTAAATTTTTCATCATTTTTTTTTTTCGAATTAATTAATTATTCTCATTGCCAATGTTTATCATTTTCGTATAACGGATGGGACAGGAAACTGGAAGACTTGAACTTTTGCGTTAACCCAGAAATCAATTCTCTTTTTTTTTTCTTTTGCATCGCTTTGTTTGTTGACATTGTGACTATCTCAAGTCATTGTAAGTATAAATTTGCCAATTAATTGCATTTTTGAATTCTGTTGAAATTCGTCAACGATGCAGTACAATGATAATTGAATAAAAATTTAAAAAAAGACATATTATAAGGAAAATTTCATTTAGAGGAAATAAAAAATCTCAATGGACCAGAAGAATTTTTGAAATTAAGTATAGACCAGTTTTGTATGGCCTTTACCAGTTTGTTTTAACACTTTCACTACCCCTTCGAGTAAATCCCATGGCCGCTTTCACCATTTGAGTAAACGATGACTAACGTGATAGAGAAAATCACACTAATTTTTTTTTTTTTTTAATAATGACGATAGAAATTTATGATTACTTTATTGAGTATTGAGGAAATAATTTTGCACATGTGCAAGAAATATTTTTATTTATTGAATATTAATATTTATAAATATAAAAAATTGTTTCTTTTTTATCAACTAATGTTAACATTTTTGAATGGAGAAGTCGTTAAGATAGGAACCGATGTTAATCTCAGTTGATTTCATGATTATTTGTTTTATCGCTTGATGGTAACTGTATGATTATCATCAATCGATAAAACTGATTTCGTTTTTCTCGATGAAAGAATAAAAAGTTTCAAAATTAGTCGATATTTCTATTATTTCAGGGAAAAAAACAAAATTATTATTGCTAAATAATGGATTTGAGAATTTGAAAGTTACTGGGTACAAGTGCGAACAATCCTTTTTCTTGAAAATTCAACGAATGGAAATCGTCTGACGACTGCAACATTGTCTCAAATGTAATCACATAATCCCAACACACGCTTAGGCTTTTTTAACATGATTTTCCCTTCATAAAAAGGACAGGGCATTAAAATCGAACATGGCGGATTTCATCTCGAATTGAAGGATAATCGAACTCGAAATGAAAATAGTCGAACTCGAATCGACAAAAGCGCATTCTGGTGGACATTACGGAAACTAATTTTTTTGAATTATTTAGTCATCATACCTAGCAGATAGAAAAATTATTTTCAATTTCAACTAATCCTAAACGTTTGGGAATAGTTTGGAGAAATTTAGGAAAGCATTTTTATAATTTGGGGAAGAGTCATTAATTTATTATTAATTAAAAAAATTTTTATGTGTAGATAGCAGAAATAAATTTTTAAAATATTGAAATTATTTTCATCTATTTGGAAGTCATTTGGGGATATTAAGAATATCAATTTCATCCTTTAAGAATCAATAATTATTTAATTAAAATGAAAATTATGCCTTGAGCCTCCAAGCGCAAGAAAATCTATATAAAACAAAAATAGCAATCTATAATTGCTTTCCTAACTCCCCCTAAACTATTCCCAAACATTTAGGATTAGTTAGAATTCGGGCTGAGCCTAAATTCTAACTAATCCTAAACGTTTGGGAATAGTTGAGGGAAGTTGAGGAAAGCATTTATAGATTGCTATTTTTGATTATGTAGCCTGGCTGAGCCCAGGCTGAGCCTGGCTGAGCCCGGCTGAGCCCGGCTGAGCCCGGCTGAGCCTGGCTGAGCCCGGCTGAGCCTGGCGAGCCTGGCTGAGCCTGAATTCTAACTAATCCTAAATTCTGCTATCTCTGATAACTATTTCTGCTATCTATACATAAAAAAAGTTTGAATTAATAATAAATTAATCACTCTTTCTCAAATAATAAAAATGCTTTCCTAAACTATTTCGAAACGTTTAAGGATTAGTTAGGTTTGAAAATAATTTTTCTATCTGCTAAGTATACGGAGGTATCATTAAAATTTAAAATGAAAAAAAGAAATCTACACTAATCAACGGAGGCGGCCGCCGATGGCGCTAGTACTTTTAAAATCGATATTTTCTGAACGAAACCATCAAAAAATTTAAAGTTTTTTTCAAAAAATTTCGAATTCCTTGATTCACAATGTAATTAGTTTTGGAAAAAAATCGTAAGAACAGTTCTCGAGATATACAGGAAACCATGCGTTTTTTTAAATACTTGATTGGCCTACTGCATGTTGATTATACAGATTTTCATCGGTGATATCATGCTTCACAATCGATATAAAAATTTCATTTTTTTGTAAATTAAATGTAAGACACTTTCCTTCATCTCATACTTCAATTCCATCAAATTCCTAAGAAAAGTCATTTTGCGAGTGAACTACCGTGAGGATTAATATCGAATTATTTAATCAGCTCTTTGCTTTGGTTGTTTCCTCGTTTCCATACTATAGCTTGCAACGTAAAATTTCGCGAATAGATAAAGAAATAGCAAAGCCAATACTAAAACTATCCAAGTGAATATCTTTGGAATATGGCAATCAATTACAAATAATTGCATTGAATGAATGAGTATACATATAAATTGAATCATCTGCATTGATGTCAAGTATTTTTTCCACCAAAGATATGGTTGTATTTTTGGTCCAAGTGCTGCCAAAAAATAATATCCATACATAATAATGTGTACAAATGTATTGAGAAGACCAAAGAATGTTAGATGACCACCTGAAAATAAAATTCATTAACCTTAGACTAGTCATCATAAACGACCTAACGATTCTGGTCGAATGATGAGCGATGTGTCGTCGTGTTATTTCGGCTGCAGCGTTGCCAAATTAGTTCTATACTATCTGCCCGAATTATAACGAGTTTTCGGCAACATTGCTCACCAGATGACTTCATTTAGCATTAAGAAAAATTCGTAGCTCTTGGATTTTTAAAAAAAATAGTATTCAATGTCGCCTTTTGACACCTCAGTCAGGCGTATTTTTCGTCTGATCAAGACTCTGGCAAAAATGCGAATTTTTTGCACATATGCCAATGTGTTTTTAATTATTTTTCTCAATTATGAATTCCTTTGGTGGAAATCATAATAACAGAATGGCAGATGAACTGAAAATAGGCCCTTTTACTGTTATTAATTCTCAGAACTTTTTAAAAATTTACTATCATAATTAATAAAAGAAGGGCGTATGTTCAAAAGATACGCCCTTTTGGTAGTAAATAGATCAGGAAGATGAAGCAAAAAAAAATCATAATAACAACAAGGCGTATATGTTGCACATACGCCCTATTCCCGCTAGCATTGGCAAATACGCCCTTTTGTTACTCAAATTTTGAATTCGTTTCTTTTGTATCATTGGAGCATAAAAAACCTTTTCAGAGGCATTTTGGACATACGCCCTTTGAAAATTGGGTTTTTTGGTGCTTACGCCCTTTTCTTTCTAGATCGACGATATATACTTAACCTTGTTTACCACTTCACTAATAAATTATTGATAATCATTACATTACCATGTTAATCACGCGTCAATTGAGAATAAAATACCACCAATTCTTGAAATTTCCGTGGAGTCATGTAAGTATTTATTGCTAACTCTACACTTATAATGATAGTGAGCTACTGCGCATGAAAAATTGACTATACCCACAGCATCAGACTATCGGATTGCTTCTAGAATTCATTTCTTTCTCCCATCAAATTTTACAGGATATATTTTTTCAAACTATTATCAGTTTGTTAAACACTTCAATGAATAAAGTCGAATATTTTCTAAATTTTCGGCTCAACCAACTGATTATAAAAACGACATGCTCATAGAATGACCAGTCTAGGGTCAAATAAATGTAAATTCTTTAATTATTCAGTGTATCAATTACCTGGAGCGAATCTAACGCCAATCCACGTTGTCGCTGGCATAACTCCATGATGTATAACATGAAGTGTAGAAATTTGATTATCTTTTTTTCTCAAAACAAAGAATATAGTGTCAAGTAATTCAGTAAATTTTGATATATAATACCACCAACAAACCGCTGCCATTCTCATGGCTTTTGGTTTTGTTGACCAATCGACTGGCTGGCAGCTATAAGAGTAATCATTCCACCAACCTGATGCCAATAGCTGATGAATAAAATTTTATTTCTCATCAAATTAGATAATTTTACCAGAGCGATGAAAAAAACAAAAATTAAATGAATTACTTCGTAAAATAGCCAGGCTGAAAAAAGAACTTGGAATAAATTGTAGACTATCAGCACTTCTCGCAACTCAAATGGTTTCCGATTCTTCATTAAATTTGGCCCAATTACCTTTACAAAGTATGCGTATAATAGGCAAATTAATATCGAAGGAATTGGTGAAGCCATCATAAACCAATCCTTAACTCGTGGATCACTGTAGTTGTCGATGAGATCATTGTAACTATTTGTTCCGAAACTTATTAAATAAGCCATCTGTAACAATGCGTATTTATTGAAAGTATCAATAAAAAAGAAAAGCAGATGCATACACAAAGGACTCACCTCTATTTTTATAATCTCGAATGAAAAATAGTTTTAAAATAATTTTTCACGATGACTTATCTTTTTGACTATTTTGGCAGTACGATTGTAAAGAAGTTGAATGGCTAATTGAGCCTTTGACACTGTTGGAATGGTCTTTTATTGTCGCAACAAGGTAACACCTATACCGTAGGTGGAAAGGCATTATTGCTGAGCATTACAATCATGATTTTAATTGAATGTAAATTTTTTTTTGATTATTTTTACGAATGGAACCAGAGTAGGAGTGTGAAAGTAGGGTTTAAATCGCATCGAGTTGAAATTCCAAATTATTCGTAAACTAGAAATATACAAAGCCTTCACGTTTCCAACATATTTTGATGAGAAAAAAAAAAGAATATTACATTATAGGCTGATCGATTGTGTTCAAATAGTTATTAATGGACCATTTCAACCCTTTCCCTGATTCTAGAGCAGTCCACAAGGGCAATAAGCGGAAGATCGAGAAAATAAAAAAGGCAGCCCTCGATTTTTGAAAATAAATCAATGAAACCTTCCAATCTTGAGTTTTCTCCGAAGAATTTTGGAAAAAATTTAAGGCAGTTGCACGCATGATCCGAGGGAGTTAAAAATTTTCATAGAGGTTGAGGAGATGGTTCTCAATACGGAAAAATTAAATTATGATCCGGGGTGATTTCCCATAAAATGGCCAGTGGGCCGTGAGCCTGGACCACTGTAGGTGACGTTTCCCAGCCCTAGGACCTTATTATACCGGATATGGAGCATTACTCACACGCAACTACCACGCTATTACGGAATAGATGAATACCCACGGGGTAGATGAATCGCCAGGGTTGGCAGACTACGAGTTTATCTTATAACGCGATTTTATTCGGTGCTGGATGGAAAACCCCAAACAGTGATACAAAAATCCGGACTTTAACCGTTGGAGCCGTTGCGCGGTTCCATCAGCGAGAAGGTCTGTCCCTCAGATAAGTGTGTCTCACCGCTCCGCGTTCTCGCTTCTATCCCTTTTTCGTCAAACTCCTATTACGGACGGGAGTTCAACGATACGCACTCTATCGGTGGTCGCGGTACTACGGTCCCTTTCACTTTTATTCTCCGTGTTGTCCCTCTAAATTTTATGTCTTTTCTCGCACGTTTCAATTTTCATCTTTTTCTTTCCGCCTTTTATTTTCCTTTCCTCATTGATTCCTTATTTACCTTTATTATTTCTTTTCTTTATTTATTCCTAATAATTTTCGACACTAATTATTTCCTTTATTTTTTTGGCCATCAATTATTAATCATTTTCTTTGAGGTTCTTACAGAAGGAAGAAATGAGCTCGACAAATTAAGAAAAATGACTGGGCGTTTTATTAAAAGTAATTTAATGATTCGACCAATAATACAATTTTTTAATTCATTTATAAAGCCATTTTCTGGTCACTGCAGTCAATTTAAAATTAGTTTTTCACATGTTTGAAGTACTCACAAAACTTCATATTGTAATCTTTAATTCATTCAAATATTCACACTTTTTTCTTAAAATCATTAAAGTTCATTAATATTCGTTAATTCTCTCCTTGTGTTCTTGAGATAATGTATTAATTTAATTTTACGTTTGTCAGGATAATTATTAGGTGTTGAAATAATCGTTCAAACGGAGTAATTTGTAATTAACTTTAATTAACAAAAGAAACGTGGTTTTGATATAAAGAAATGATAATGCGATTGAATGAAAAAATGAATAATAATCGTTAATGAAATGAAACGTGAATAATTGCACTTTGGCTTGACAAAATAATAATGAACGTAACTTATAACTTTTGATAACGTAATAACTGAAATTGTATTAATTATCGTATTCGCGAGTTTAATCGTACTCGGCCCTTTATCTTTCGTTTCGTAACTTTCACATGCACATATTGTGCTTATTCGGATTTTTTATGTTCTAATATTTCTGTCGCATTGTCCCTCTTATAGCTTTCAATATAAAATTTAGCAAATAGGTAGAAAAATAATACAGCAGCTATTAGCGTCCACCAAGCAAACATCATGGAAACATCACAATCAATGAAAAATAATTGCATTGAATGAATAAATACACATGTAAATTGAATCATTTGAATAACTGTCAAGTATTTTTTCCACCAAAGATATGGTTGTATTTTTGGTCCAAGTGCTGCCAAAAAATAATATCCATACATAAGAACATGTACAAATGTATTAAGAAGACCGAAGAATGAAAGATGACCACCTGCAAATTAGAGTCATGAATTAATAATAAGAGTACAAACCTCTGAACAGAGTTCCAAAGCATACACAGTGTCAAATTGACTCCACTTCATTTTTCAAATGTTCTATTTCGAAAACTCTGCACTTTTTCGGAATTCAAATTATGAGTTTTATTGTAGGTATAATAATGTACTTTAGAACACAATTATCGTTAGTTCGGATCAACGTGTGTCTAATAAAATAAACCGTATTAGCGTCGAGACTGGGAGTCACGAATATTTCTATAACTGAAAAATGTTTTTTGGAATCCAGATAACCTCCTGTATGCTGCAAGAATTATGTGTAAATTTTTCAATTAATTAATTAATTAATTACCTGGAGAAAATTTAACGCCAAACCAAGTGCCAACTGTCAGAATTACATGATGTACAACATGAAGTGTAGAAACTTGGTGATTTTTTTTTCTCAAAACAAAAAATATAGTATCAAAGAAATCAACGAATTTCGTTATCCAATACCACCAACAACCAGATGCCATTCTCATGGCTTTTGGTTTTGTTGACCAATCGACTGGCTGGCATCTGAAAGAGTAATCATTCCACCATCCAGCTGCCAAGCACTAATGAATAAAATTTGATTCATATATTTAATAATTCCACATAAGCAGTAAATAAATGAATATTAAATTAATTACCTCGTAGAATAGCCAGCCTGAGATAAAAACTTGGATTAAATTGTAGAATATCAGTACTTTCTGTAATTCAAACGGTTTTCGGTTTTTCATAAACTTTGGTCCAGCTACCTTCACGAAGTATACGTATAATAGAGAAATTAATATCGCAGGAACTGGTGAACTCATCATAAACCAGTCCTTGACTCGTGGATCACTTTTTTTGTCCATGAGTTCATGGTAACTGTCGATCACATGACCAATTGAATAAACCATCTACAACAGAGATTAAAACGGATACATTTTAATTTTGATGTTCTATGTTATGGATTTTTTTAAAAAAATTTCCTTACAATTGTGATGCAGCTCAATAGACGATTGAAGCGTTGATTCGATTGAAGCGGTCTTTTATGTCACACGATTTAATAATAGTGACGATGCAACATTGTGCTTTTCTAATTATGGAAATTTCAATTTCATTCATAATTAAAATTTGAAGTTTTTTTTTGTTCGAAACAAACAGTAGCTCTAGTCCCTCTGTACATTTGAGGACTCTGCTAATCTAATAGATGGTAATATTTTTCAACTTAATATATCAAATTTAATTGAAGAGAAACATTATAATCAATTCCACTTCTTCGTTAAACTTCATTTTTTGACGTTATAGTCATGAATATCAATTGGCTGGAGGAGGAAGCATAGAGAATCAGCAATGAATGTGGCAATTTTTAATTTATTAATGAGATATCTAACCCTCTCACCCGACACTAAGCGATATTATATAAAGTATAAATCAATTTTCCATTCTTCTCTCAAGGATGAACTTCACTGAAGTCACTTCAGCTTTTGGACTAAAACAAAGAAATGCGGTAGAGTCCTAAAACTTTTTGAGTAAATTCACCAAGTGAGTAATTATATACGATAGGATTTTGGAATTCAGTGAACGTCAAGTAACGGAGAAAATCAATATCAAAATTGAAACTTTTACAGAGGGGTATATGAACGGTCGGACTATTTGATGAAATTCCTGTATACTCGGCTCAGTCAGTAATGACGTAGGAGAGACTGAAGCAAGACGAACTACCTAGGCAAGTTATTACTTTTTGTGGCTTCCAACCATCAAATCAGTCTATTGTTGTTCTATCTCAAACGAATACACCAACATTTCGCCGGAACACCAATTTTTTTTTGTAGGGTATAACGGACTACCTCTAAAAACTTATGAGAAATAAAATTTTTTTTGGCCTTAACGAACTGTTTCCGACGTTAAAACTATATATTCAATGAATACATCGAAAGGATCATGATTTGCCAAAAAAAAAAAAAATTACTAAATTTTTCGAGCTGGTCCATCCAGGACATTTGGTCCGTCCTGCCATCCTCTCCTCTAATTGTGCTACAATTATCTATTAACCACAACCCTCATGCAAAAGATTTCATTTTAATAATTATTCTCTTCCTTATTTCACGGTCATTGAATTCCAAAAAAATTAGTGGATATTGGTGGTCACTCGATGAACTTGTTCGAAAAGTTTGAGGAATCTGCCACATTTCCTTGTTTTAGTTCAAAAGCTGAAGTTCCTCCTTAAACCTAGACCGGTCACCTAAATTGCCCCTGTGACTCTGGTTCGCTCATGAGGGAATCACCGCCCTGTTATTTCAGCTGCGACGTTGTCAAATTCACTTTACACTGCCCGGGCGCATTTATCGAGTTTGCGGCAACGTCGATCAGCCGACAATTCCATTTAACATGGGAAAAATTTTGCCACCTATTAGAATTTATTTTATTTCTCCATCAATTTTGCAAAATATATCTTCCAAAAATTATAATAATTTCTTCAACATTTCAACGAACGCATTCAAATTTTTTCAGAATTTTACGCTCAATTCAATAATCATGAAAAAATAAAAACAGCAGACGTCGGCGTTTCCCTTACACTGCAAATCCAGGGGTCTCATTTTGTAGACACTTTTGAGACCCCAAAGGGGTCTCATTCTGAGACACAATGGCGGCCGAGCTGGGGAATTTCGTCGATAATGCAGAGATAGAATTTCTCAGTTATGTAGGATAACGCTCAATGTTAATTATATAAAGAATTATGGAATTGAATTCTGAACTCCACGTAATTATTTGTTGATATTCGTTAAAAAATTCAAGACAAAATCTTGTGGTGTTCGCTAGAAAATTATGTTACCTGTGAAAATTATGACTACTCTAAGAAAATTTCATCAATGCTGAGTGATTCCAGAGTTTATACTAAACTCAAGAAGGATCCAACTCGCTGTTGAAGTTGAAACAAACATTATCATTTGATTTATTGTCTCTGGCGGATCCGTTGTTGAGCTTTTGATTGTTATTCGTGTACCCAAATCGATATGTCCATTCAGTCGATCTTTTATCGGTCAATGATCGATACGAATTCTGAAATCTTTGAAGAACAAGAATGATTGACTGTCATTCCCCGCTTGTCTGAGTCGATTTATTTCCATTTTCCGAAAAATTTCAGAATTTGCATCGACCAGTCACCGATGAACGATCGACTGAGTGAACATATTGATATTGGTGATGGACGGGTCCGCCAGGGGTCATTGTGATTAGTTATGAACACACAATTTTTCCAAGCCTCGTCAAAAAATACAACCAGGGTTGCCAGATGCGGCTACTTATCGCCATTTAGGCTACTTTTTGAGTTGGCCGGCTACTAAAATTTGGGGGTCGTCGACTGGTCGCCGCAAGGCTACTTTTCCATTTCAGGAGATTTTTTTTTTCCTACCTTCACTTTCATTTACCAAGAAAAAAATGGTGAGAATGAAAATGAAATGAATGTTTCCATTCAAATTTACCGCCACACTTTATTGCACCTTGTTATAACACCATATTATTCAGAATATGATCGGAAGTATCGACCGTGATGTATCAAAACATAATTGAAGCCAAAGATGACAGTCATAATAATAATAATAGTAATAACCAAACTAATGATGAGGACATTGATAAAGCTCTCAATTTAATTAAATATGCAGAAGACAATGATATTGATGAGTTGTCTGATGATATTAACGAGTATTAAAAAATATTTAATTCTCAGATGTCTTTGATTGCCTAGAAATTGAAAATTTCTATGTTCTTCTATTGAATTAATATACTTGTTATAAATTAAATATAAAAATAATGAAGATTGAAGATTTAATGATTATCAAAATAAATGTTTAGTAATATATATTGAATAATAATAATAACATTTGTACTCAAAAATTATATTCATTTCATGTCCTTCATTCAAAATAATCGCGGCTACTTTCGGCTACTTCAGCGCCACAGTCAGGCTACTCGTCAGCAAAAGAGTCTGGTTACCCTGAATACAACCAGTCACCATGGAACTGGGACATGGATCTATGACCGATACCCAAAAAAGGGATTAAACAAACAAACAAACAAACAACCAGTCACCATTTTGTACTCATTTTGATTTTTTATGTTTTGATGTTGCTTCTTCAGTATTCTGGTTATAGCTTTCAATATAAAATTGAGCAAATAGGCTGAAAAATCCTATAGCCACTACTACACAGATCCAAGCAAAAATCGTAGAAACATCACAGTCAATGAAAAATAGTTGAATTGAATGAATAAATATACATATAAATTGAATCATTTGAAGTGCAGTCAAGTATTTTTTCCACCAAAGATATGGTTGTATTTTTGGTCCAAGTGCTGCCAAAAAGTAGTATCCATACATAATGATGTGCACAAATGTATTGAGAAGACCGAAGAATGTCAGATGACCACCTGCAAATAAAATTTATGAATTAAATGAAAAAAGAAAATCAATTGTTCAATTGTTCAATTACCTGGATTAAATTTGATACCAAACCAGGTAAATGGCATAATTGCATGATGTACAACATGAAGTGTCGAAATTTGATTATTTTTTTTTCTCATAATAAAGAATACAGTATCAAGTAACTCTGGGAATTTTGCCATATAGTACCACCAAGATGCAGCTGTCATCCTCATGGCTTTTGGTCTTGTTGACCAATCGATTGGCTGGCATCTAAAAGAGTAATCATTCCACCAGCCCGAAGCCAAGAGCTGATGAATAAAATTTTATTTCTCATTAAATTGAATAGTTCTAATCGAGCATTGAAGAAACAAAAATTGAATGAATCACCTCGTAAAATAACCAGGCTGAAAGAAGAACTTGGAATAAATTGTAGGCTATCAGCACTTCCCGCAACACAAATGGTCTCCGGTTCTTCATCCACTTTGGCCCAGCAACCTTTACAAAGTATACATATAATGCAGAAATTAACATCGTAGGAACTGGTGAACTCATCATGAACCAAGGGTTGACTCGTGGATCACTTTTGTTCTCCATGAGATCATGGTAACTATCTATTACTTGACTTATAGAATAAACCATCTGTAACATAACATATTTATTGAAAATATCAACAAAAAACACACACACACACACACACACTCATGCAAGACTCACTTTTATTTTTATATCACTGTTTAATAAAAAATAGTTTTTAAATAGTTTCTTAACAATGACTTATTCTTCTGATTTTTTTCCTCCTTACGATTGTTAAGAAGTTAAGGAATCAATTGAGTTTCTAACTCTGTTGAAGTGGCCTTTTATAATTGGAACAATGCATTCACCCTCAATGACCTTATATGCGGAAGCATTATTTCAAAGCATTGGAATCATGATGACTAATGCATTAGAAATATTTCAATTTCTATTTGTATAAATCGAACAGGAGCTCTAATCCTTTTGCATATTCCATCAAACAAATTGATAGAGTCCTATTCTACCGATTTCATTGATCAAATACTTCTCAATTTGAGACAGATTCAATTGATAATGAAAACAATAATCAATTTCACTGATTCATGACTATGCGTTTGATTGCATTGTATTATTTATGAGCATTAATTCAATGAGAATGGGAATACGAAAAGTCAGTGTAGAGGATATTTATCAACCTTCAGTTTTACATTAGTCTGTAAATAGTTCTAAGCATTTTCAAAACTTCATTTTCTAATCTTTGTTAAATTCAATTGTATCCATATTATGTCGGATTCTAGAAGGGCATCATAAAAAGACAACCTACCTGAAATTAGTATAGCTTCAAACAGGTTTCTTTCATACTTAGAAATTTTTTTATAGCCCGTTTTTAAGCGCTTCACTTACGCACAGAAGGAGGTATTTTTCCAAACATCAGAATCATAATTATCTTTTCATTGAAAATTTCTCTATTTTATTTTGATAGATGATTAACAGTGAAGTATTTACAAAACTTGATTCTCTAATCGCTGATTCAATCAACTGCATTCACATCTGTACTTAAAATTGACACCAACATTATCATTCCACTCATTTTTACTGCAATCAGTGTTTTTGAATAACTCTCATCAGAAATATAACTAGTCGTTATTTTGTGCTCATTCAGATTTTTTATGTTCTCGTATTTCCATCTTATCTTCTTGGTTATAGCTTTCAACATAAAATTTAGCAAATAGATAGAAGAATGATACAGCAGCTATCAGCGTCCACCAAGCAAACATCATGGAAACCTCACAATCAATAAAAAATAATTGCATTGAATGAATGAGTATACATGTAAATTGTATCATCTGTAGTGCTGTCAAGTATTTTTTCCACCAAAGATATGGTTGTATTTTTGGTCCAAGTGCTGCCAAGAAATAGTATCCATACATAATAACATGTACAAATGTATTAAGAAGACCGAAGAATGTGAGATGACCACCTGCAAATGAAATTCATGAATAATCCTCGGAGCACACATCGCCAAACAGATCTTCAAAGCATATATACAGATGATGAATCAATTAGTTTTTAATGATGGAAAAATTAATTAATAGAGATTAATTAATAAAGTGGGGAATACCCAATCGCGTAGCACTATTTCTCAGTTCAGAACCGTATCAACCGAGGTTTTTTACCCAGGATCATATTTTTTGTTGGTTATGATATAATTTTAATTTGATATTTTCTCTAAAAAATTTCATTTTCAATAACAATAGTGACAGTGTTAGCAACAGTATATATATTGTGCACGTGGGATTCAAAATGGAAAAAAAATGAAAGGAAAAGAAATTTTTTGAAATGTCCGACACTGTTGCTCACTTTAGCGCACTTTCCAGAATCTGTTGGTATTGGTCCGTGGGTGCCCCCACTATATCTATGCTCAAATGAGGAGATTGGTAGGAGAAACGCCCATTTTCTTATAGGTTTAAAATTGAACTCATCTCCTAAAATGAGGTGTGCTTAATTTCGAAAATCCATATAAGCGTCAAGACTGGATATTAAATGATCCCCAGTGTGCTTGGAGAATTAAATGGAAATTTTTTAAATTATTCAATTAGTTAATTACCTGGAGAAAATTTAACGCCAAACCAGGTTATAAATGGCATCACTCCATGATGTATAACATGTAGTTTAGATGCTTGATTATCCTTTTTTCTCATGATAAAGAATATAGTATCAAGTAATTCAGTGTATTTTGCTATGTGATACCACCAACAAGTAGCCGCCATTCTCATGGCTTTTGGACTTGTTGACTGATCAACTGGCTGGCATCTGAAGGAGTAATCATTCCACCAACCGGATACCAAGCCCTAATGAATAAAATTCGATTTCTTATTAAATTTAATAATCTCACATGAGAAATAAATTGATAAAAATGAAATGAAGTTACCTCGTAACATATCCAGCCTGATAGAAGAACTTGAAACAAATTGTAGACCATCAACACTTCCCGCAATTCAAATGGTTTTCGGTTCTTCATCATCTTCGGTCCAGCTACCTTCACGGAATATACGTATAATAGGCAAATTAACATCGTAGGAATTGGTGAACTCATCATGAACCAGTCCTTGACTCGTGGATCACTGTTGTTATCCATCAGATCATGGTAACTATCTATTACTTGACTCATTAAATTAACCATCTGTAACATAACATATTTATTTAAAACATCGACTAAAAAACACACACGCACATGCGAGACTCACTTTCGTTTTTATATCACTGTTGAATAAAAAATAGTTTTCAAATAGTTGTTCACAATGACTTATCCTTCTGACTTTTTTCTCTCCTTATGATTGTAAAGAAGTTGAGGAATCAATTGAGTTTCTAACTCTGTTGAAACGGCGTTTTATGTTGCAATAATGTGATACTTTACCCTCTATGACCTTATATGCAAAAGCATTATTTTCAAAAATTAGAATCGTAATGACAAATGTTATTGGAAATATTTCGATTTCTTTTTATACTAATCGAACAGGAGCTCTAATCCTTCCGCATATTCCATCAATAAAATTTATAGAGTCCTCTTCAAGCAATTTGATTGATCAAATACTCCTCAACTTGCGAAAGATTCAATTGATAGTGAAAATAATAATAAATTCCATTTGTTCATGACTATGCATTCAGTTACATTGTATTATTTATGAGCAGTAATTCAATGAAAGTGGAAATATGAAAGGTCAGTGTGAAGAATGATATTTATCAAACTTCAGCTTTACATCAGTCTGTAAAAAGTTTGAAGTTAAATTATCATCAACGTCTTACGATGAATTGCAAATCTAAGAAATATTTAAAATCAAACAGGCGTATGTGAGGGATTTACTACTCTTTGACATTGGCCCCTCAAGTACGAGGTCCATATCTCAAACCGACTCTTTCCATAAACAATAAAGATCATTTTCTCGGATACTATCAGAGTCATCGACACTAAAAAAAAATTATTTGGATAGATGATAAAACATCTTTGCAGTGGAGGATTCTTTGCTCTATGATACGTTTACAACTTTTTTTTTAATTTTTTTTTAATCCTTGACAGCTGATTCAGATCGCTGGGAACCTCTCGGTCATGGCGCATGAGTGCTCCACTTGGGAGGGTAACAATTAGGACATATGCCTATTTGTTAACTGTCTGAGGTCGAATCCGTAGTAACCCTTAGTGCGGCTCCTAGAGTGGGGCTGACCAATGAGCGTAAAAAACGCTATAAACTTACATGCGCCCCACTACATGTCATGAACGGCCAGTCCTGAAGTGAGGAAAACAAAATCGGTCTCAGGGAGTTAATGTAAAAAAGAAATTCTCCTGAGAGAGAATTTCGACAGAGATTTTTTTTTTCGAGAAATATATTCCGACAAATTTTATCCAAGAAATTTTTGCCCGAAGAATAATCAACTGCTCCCATCTCAGTTACAGTGTTTTTATATATTTTTCTTATATTAAATGAATTTTTATTGTATAGAAGAT
Source organism: Aleiodes leptofemur (assembly GCA_963942555.1). Lineage (NCBI taxonomy): Eukaryota > Metazoa > Arthropoda > Insecta > Hymenoptera > Braconidae > Aleiodes > Aleiodes leptofemur. The sequence continues at coordinate 1,293,647 of OZ012621.1, read as the reverse complement.
AATTTGTCTTTACAAAAAGAAAAGAATGTGCCCGAATAATACTTTGAAAATTTTTGCCCTAGAAAAATTTCTAAATGAACTAGTAATATGGCTCGACCTTGAGGTAATGTTGTCATTTATAGTGATCAGACTAGATAGAGCCTCACAAAACTCATACATGTCTATGACCCGTGTTCATAACAATTTACTTGATGACGTTTGTAGTCATGAATATTAATTCAATGAGAAAGGAAATATTGAAAGTCAGCGTAAGCATAGTTATTCCCTTACTTTCAATTTTAAATTAGTTTGTGAGATTTATAAAGCACTCTTAATACTTCATTTTCCACTTTTAACCTATTTAACTGCATCTACAATATTTCGGATTTTAAATGTCCATCGTAATATTTAATAGAGAAAACTGGGACAAAATGAGTTTGAATTATTTTTTTTTTTGAATGAAGGAGTCTGGAAAAAAATTTGAAAAAATTACACAATAATGTACATATGTTGAAACATCTTCACGAATTTTTTCCATATTTTTCTTCATGATGGCTTTCACTCTGAAAAAAATATCTCTATTGATTTAAAATTATTTATTAAAAAAAATTTATACATCAATTGAAATATCTCGAATTATGAAATAACCAACAGAAAATAAATAACCTTATTGAGTATCGGAGAAATAATTTTATACATGAGAATGAAATGTCTTCATTTATTGAGTTGAAATATTTACATAAAAATTTGCATTCCATCAGCTGACATGAACACTTTCGATGAGGAGATGTTTTAAAGAAGGGCACGTGTACTAGTGTCAGTTGATTTCATTTGTATGAGCCATTGGTAAGAATTGACAGTCATCATCAATCGATAAGACAATCTTTGGTTCTTTTTACAGAATAATTAAAAATTAAATAATCAGTCCCAAACTATTGATATCTAATTATTTAATCTGCATGTCGTTTTGCTCTTTCTTTTGATTCCTTCTTATAATTTTCAACATAAAATTTACCAAATAAGTAGAGGAATAGTGAACCCAATAGGAGAATCTGATACGTAAATATCTTTGAAACGGGACATTCAATAAATAACAATTGAATTTCATGAATAAGTATACATATAAATTGAATCATCTGCAGTGATGTCAAGTATTTTTTCCACCATAGATATGGTTGTATTTTTGGTCCAAGTGCTGCCAAAAAATAATATCCATACATAATGATATGTACGAATGTATTGAGAAGACCGAAGAATGAATGATGACCACCTGAAAATGAAATTCACGAATTTAATAAAAATTTTCACATTATAGAGGAGAATGGGGCAAAATGGACCTCGGTGGCAACATGATCCAGTAATTTCTTTCAAAATAAAGGCCTTCAGGAATAAAAATCTGAAAAAATTTGAGAAGATGCTCAAATATATGAACATTATTGCTGAATTTTTTCAAATTTTTTCGTGGACACCTTCATTCAAAAAAAAAATCCCAAATCATCTAAAATCGCAGATCTATTTTGCCCAGGTCATCCCAAAAATTCTTCAATCACCTGGAGCGAATCTGAGACCAAACCAGCACACAACTGGCATAACTCCATGATGTATAACATGTAGTGTAGAAATTTGATTATTTTTTTTTCTCATAACAAAGAATATAGTGTCAAGTAATTCCGTAAATTTTGAGATATAATACCACCAACAAACAGTCGCCATTCTCATGGCCTTTGGCCTTGTTGAAAAATCAATGTGCTGGCATCTAAAAGAGTAATCATTCCACCAGCCTGACGCCAAAAGCTGACAAATAGAATTTTATTTCACTTAAAAATTAAATAATTTCACTCGAACGATGAAAAAATTAACAAAAAAATCACCTCATAAAATAGCCAGGCTGAGAGAAAAACTTGGAATAAATTGTAGACTATCAGTACTTCTCGCAACACAAACGGTCTTCGGTTCTTCATCAACTTTGGCCCAATTACCTTTGCAAAATATGCGTAAAATACGGAAATCAGTATCGTAGGAATTGGTGAACCCATCATGAACCAATCCTTGATACGTGGATCAGCGTAGGTTTTTATCAGATCATTAAAACTATTTATTACGTCACTCAATAAATAAGCCATCTGTAACAATACATATTCATTGAAAGTATCCACTAAAAAACACAGACACACACGTAAAACTCACCTTTATTTTTGATATTGTTGAATAAAAAAATAGTGTAAAATAGTTAATTCACGATAACTTATCCTTCCGACTATTTTTACGTTTAAGACGCAATTGAGCTTTTGACTTGATTCGAACGGCCTTTTATTGTCGCACCAATACCCTTTGACTACTGTATGCAGAAATGCCTCATTTCCAAAACATTGACATCATGTATATCATTACATTCTATTTTTCTAATTTCGTTCGATTCTACGAATTGAAGGAAAGTTTGAGTCTTTTTGTATATTCCAGGATTTTTTTTTAAAGGAAATATATGAAATTATATCGAATCAGATATTATTAGATGCGACCATTATTAGGAACAGCCCAGATCTGCTTCGGATATGCTGATATATATTTAGATCTTGACAGATCTGTGATTTAATGTAATTTAATCTAATCAGATCTGAAATTTACATTGTTTTTTATGATAGACAAATGTATCTATCGAGATATAATCATAGCAGTTTTTTCACTCAGAATTACAGAATTCTAGCGATTTGATCAGCTGAACATGTTTCAGCTTGGGACGGATTCGATGGAAAAGAGGAAAACATAATTTGTTAAACATCATTCTCGGCACTGACTTTTCGTTTTTTCATGCTCATTGAATTAATGCTAATAAATAATACAGTACGACCAAATGCATAGTCATGAACCAGTAGAATTAATTATTAGTTTTCTTATCAATTGAATCTGTCTCAAGCTGAAATGCATTTGATCAATCAAATTGATAGAGTTCCATTCTACCAATTTGATTGATCGAATATTCGTGAGGATTAGATCTCCTGTTCGATTCGTACAGAAAGAAATCGAATCATTTTTAATGTATAAATCATCATTATTCTAATGTTTGAAAATAGTGCTATTGCGCAAACAGTAATAGGGGGTAATGTATTACACTGTTGCAGCAATAAAAGGCCACTTCAATTGAGTTAGAAGCTCAATTGGTTCCTCAACTTCTTTACAATCATGAGGAGGAAAAAAGTCAGAAGGATAAGTAATTGTGAACAACTATTTGAAAACTATTTTTATTAGACAGTACTATATAAAAATAAAAGTGAGACTTGTATGCGTGTGTTTTTCTGTCGATATTTCTAATGAATATGTTATGTTACAGATGACTTATTTGATGAGTCAAGTAATAGATACTTACCATGATCTTATGGACCGCAAATTCTGAAATCATGGGTTGGATCATGATCAGTTCACCGATACCTACGTTATTGATTTCCCTATTACACTTGTTATAATTCATAAATGTACTTTGTAAAGGTAGCTAGACCAAAGTGAATGAAGAAGTTCAACTTGCGGCCAGGGCTGCATTCTATCATATAAGAATGTAAGCACTGAAGAAATATAATTAGTCAGTATTTTGTACTCATCCGGATTTTTTATTTTCCAATATATCTTCCTTAGTTTTTTGATTATAGCTCTCAATATAAAATTGAGCAAACATATAGAAAAATCCGGCAGCTGCTATTAGAATCCACCAAGCAAAAATAATTGGTACATCACAATCAATAAAAAATAATTGCATTGAATGAATAAATACACATGTAAATTGAATCATCTGCAGTAGAGTCAAATATTTTTTCCACCAAAGATATGGTTGTATTTTTGGTCCAAGTGCTGCCAAAAAATAATATCCATACATAATAACGTGTACAAATGTATTCAGTACACCGAAGAATGTTACATGACCACCTGCAAATGAAAATCATGAGTTTAATGGAAACTTTGTTAATTATTTAATTCTACAATTACCTGGAATGAATTTAACGCCAAACCAGGTTATAAATGGCATTACTCCATGATGTATAACATGCAGTTTGGATGCTTGATTATCTTTTTTTCTCATAACAAAGAATATAGTATCGAGTAATTCAGTGTATTTTGCCATGTGATACCACCAACAAACAGCAGCCATTCTCATGGCTTTTGGACTTGTTGAACGATCAAGTGGCTGGCATCTGAAAGAGTAATCACTCCACCAACCGGATACCAAGCCCTAATGAATATAATTTGATTTCTTATTAAATTCAATAATTTCACATGAGAAAAAAATTGATAAAAATGGAATGAAGTTACCTCGTAACATATCCAGCCTGAGAGAAGAACTTGAAACAAATTGTAAACCATCAACACTTCCCGCAGCACAAATGGTCTTCGGTTCTTCATCATCTTTGGTCCAATTACCTTCACGACGTATATGTATAATAGACAAATCAACATTGAAGGAATTGGTGAACTCATCATGAACCATTCCTTGACTCGTGGATCACTTTTGTTGTCAATGATATCATGGTAAATGTCCATTATTTGACGTATCAGACAAACGATCTGTAATAGGATTTAAAACAGACACATTTCAGTTTTGATATTTTATATTATAACAATCCCTCGGATTTACATGATTCAGCATTTTTTCTGATAGTGAAGAAGTCATCAGAAATGTTGAAAAAATTCAGCAATAATGTCCACATATTGGAACATCTTCTCAAATTTTTTCAGATTTTTCCATCAATTTCTTCACTCCGAATAAAATTCCTGTATTATGTCACTGTGGAGGTTCATTTTGCCCCACTCTCAACTCTATATAACCATATCTGATGTAGATATGGAACGTCAGATAGACTTGTATATTTGCCTATATTTCGTCACAGATATGACGTCAAATTTACTGAGATATGACTGCAAATCTTTTTTCTTCTAATTATATCTAATAACATATAACTATATATGATAATATAAAAAAATGGTCAGCTATGTAAAAGCATAGCACCTACGCTCTTTTGACTCTAACACAACGATATATGAAAATTTCGCTTCTTGATCATACCATTAATTGAAATATCCATATCACCCCACTTTTCACTATATTTTCATCAAAATATAAAAAACCGTAAATACATCTAAAACTCACCTTTTTTTAACTAGTTTTTCCTTACAATTGTAAAGCAGCTCGATAGACAATTGAGTCTTTGATTTTGTTGAAACGGCTTTTTATCGTCGCACTATTTGATACCTATGCCCTCTATTTCCGCACGCAACTCTGTATTTTTTCCAATCATTGAAATTATCATCATATTTACATTTTTTTCTTTTGTACAAAACAAACAGAAGCTCCAGTCCATCCACATTTTTCAGGACCATGCTAATTCGATTGATCGGAAAGTACTGAACATAGAAACTGATTAAGAGAGACAAAGTATAAGCGAATACACGTGATCAGAACGTTTTTATTCGGTGACATGAATATTAAGTTGTAGTCATGAATATTAACTCAGTAAGAAGAGAATAATTAAAAGTCAATGTGAACATTCCTATTTTTCTACTTTCAATCTTAAATTAGATTTTGAGATATTTGAAACACTCTCAATATATTATTTTTTAGTCTTTGGTTCATTCAATTGCATTCACAGTATCTCGGATTTTATATATTCATCTTGACATATAGCATGATACAAAGGCCATGGGAGGAAAAAACCATGGGAAAAAATTTCATCGGAAAAAATTTTCGGGCAAAAAACACCATGGAAAAAAATTGAATAGATATGAAATGTTTTATTAAATAGGGCAGACCAAAAAAATTTGGACAAAATCATCCAAAATATTTTTTTTTAGTGGATAATTCTGTAAAAGGATTTGAAAAAATTACACAACAATGCAGATGTGTTGAAGCATTTTCACGATATTTTTTATATTTTTTATTCATGAACGCTTTCACTGCAAAAAAAAATATCTCTTTTGAATCCATGTTTTTATTATAAAAAATTCATACATCAATGAAAATATGAATGAATCAAGTTATGAATTAACGAAGGGAGAATGAATTACGTTATAAAATTCATCATTCCATTTACTGAGTATCAGACAAATAATTTTTGATATGAGGATGAAATGTTTTTATTCATCGAGTCTAAATATTTACATAAAAATTTGTTTTTCATCAACTGACATTAATACGTTCGAACAGAGAAGTTGTAAAGAAGGACACAGATACTTACGTCAGTTGATTTCATTTGCATTATCCATTGATAAAAATTGATAGTCATCATCAATGAATTAGACAATCTTTGGTTCTTTTCACAAAAGAATTTAAAAATTAAATAATCAGTCCAAAAAAAAATTTTAATATCCTAATTATTTTAATTTGTGTGTCGTTTTGTTTTTTTTTTTGATTCTTTGTTGTAACTTTCAACATAAAATTTACCAAATAAATAGAGAAATAGTGATGCAAATATTAATATCCACCAACTGAATACCTTTGAAACAGGACAATCAATGAAAAATAATTGAATTTCATGAATAAGCATACATACAAATTGTACAATTTGCATTGATGTCAAGTATTTTTTCCACCATAGATATGGTTGTATTTTTGGTCCAAGTGCTGCCAAAAAATAATAACCATACATAATAATATGTATGAATGTATTGAGTAGACCGAAGAATGATTGATGACCACCTGCAAATAAAATTTATGAATTAGATTATTTATTTCTTCAAATTATATAATTCTTCAATTACCTGGAGCAAATCTAACACCAAACCATGTCAAAAATGGCATAACCCCATGATGTATAACATGAAGTGTAGATATTTGATTGTCTTTTTTTCTCATAACAAAGAATATAGTGTCAAATAATTCCGTGAATTTTGATATAAAATACCACCATGAAGCAGCTGCCATTCTCATGGCCTTTGGTTTTGTTGACCAATCAACTGGCTGACATCTAAAAGAGTAATCATTCCACCAGCCTGCTGCCAAGAGCTGATAAATAAAATTTAATTTCACATTAAAGTAATCCTCAGAGAACATAGGAAGTGATTTTTATTTCAAAAAACGATTTTCCTCTAAAATATGATGAAATGGATAGAAATATTCGAAGTACTCGACTCTGACGCTTATATATATAGGGGAGAGTGGGGCAAAATGGAACTTCCTGGTAAGATGATAAAGGAATTTTTTTCGGAATGAAGGACTTCACCAAAAAATCTGAAAAAATTTGAAAAAATGCTCCAACATGTCTATATTATTTTTAAATTTTTTCAGATTTTTTGAAGCAGCCGCTCTTTTTTTAAAAAATCTCAAGTCATCTCGTCTCCTAGGTTCATTTTACCCCACTTTCCCCTACATATATATATTTATATATATCTATATCTATATAGAAATTGTAAAGAAAAATTTCAGAATCTAAAAACTCAGAAATTCTGAAAAAAAATTCATAGTTTTTGTGATGTAACAATTAAAAAATGGAATGAGGCCAATTTGACCCTGTGATTAAATAAATCACCTCGTAAAATAGCCAGGCTGAAAGAAGTACTTGAAATAAATTGTAGCCTATCAGTACTTCTCGCAGAACAAATGGACTTCGGTTCTTCATCAACTTTGGCCCAGCTACTTTTACAAAGTATACGTATGACAGAACAATTACTATCGTAGGAATTGGTGAACCCATCATGAACCAATCCTTGACACGTGGATCACTGTGGTTTTCGATGAGATCATTGTAGCTATCTGTTACCGAACTTATTAAATAAGCCATCTGTAACAATACATATTTATTGAAAAATATTGAACGAAAAAAAAGACACTCACGATCACAAAACTCACCGCTATTTTTATATTACTTAAATATTTTTAATATTTTTTCATTAGAATTTATATTTTTGACTAGGTTTTTTTTTTTTTAACTGATTGTGTTGAGAAGTTCAATAACCAACTGAGCTTTTGACTCTGTTGGAACCGCCTTTTTATTGTCTCACTATGTGACACGGATACCCTCAACTTCCGCACGTGGAAAAATATATTTTTTTTTTGTCAATCATTGGAATCAAGATTATGTTCACATTGAACTTGACATAAATTTTGTTTTTTTTTCTAATTAAAAATTTAATTGAGTAAATAAATTATGATTGATTCTAGACGCTCGTAACTATTCACTGGGTGACAATGTACTACTCATTATTATTAATTCAATTGAGAACAGAAATCCGAAATATCAGTGTAAATTGTGTTATTTTTTTCCATTATTTCCAATTTTAAATGAATTTGTGAAATCTTTCAAGTATTTTCAAGACTTCAATTTTTAGCTGTTATAAAACTTTTCTTTTTGAATGTTTTTTATCGCAAACTTCCTTTAGCACGTAATTTTGGAATGTCAGGAATTGATTGAATTCCAATGATTGAACCTTTGACTCCATGCTTTTTTGTTTTTTTTTTTTTCACGCTTCTGCATGTGAAATACACTCTCGCGAGTTGCACATGTATCAAACGTTTCATACATAGTCGAATCAAACGGCTATTATTATACAGACATGATAATCAGTTAAACTTTGAATTTTTTTTTTTTAGTATTCATTGAAATTTTACCATTCACGTATTAATGACTAAATTGAAATTCAGTCACATAAAAAAAAGCATGACGTTTTTTTGTGGAATCGTGAAATCGCTAAGTATGGTATGAATTCGGAGTCCAAAGAAGGCAAATTGAGTGATTTTGAGGGAGAAAATCGAAAGCATACACTCAGCAAAAAAATTAAAGGAACGCTAAATTTGGTCAGTTTTTTGCTTGATTTTCAAATGGCTGTATGGCGATGGAATTCAACAAATTTTGCCCAAAAAAACACAAAGAAATAACGGAGAAAAAACATTTTCGGCTTTAATCATCATTAATTGGTGTTTAAGGAACAAAAAAGTGTTCCTTTAATTTTTGCGGAAACTTTTTTCATTCGGGAAGGAAAAACGGTCAGGCCGATTGGCTTGAGAATTTAGGGGGTGTTTCAGCACACATTGAACTAAAGAAAAACGTTAAAACATTTGCAATTTCTACAAAATTCGCGAAATGCAGGGCAATTTTCTAAAAAGAAAAAAAACTCCATTTTACGGTACTTTTCGGAACCAATTTTAAAAGTGGAAAGAATTTTTTTTCCAATTAAACAGTGCAAGAATCTTATAGGAAATTTATTCAAGTTTACGAATCTCATCACCCGCTCGCTGTGCGATCAGTAGTTCCTGAAATATCGACGATTAAAGACAAAAGGGTGTTTTTTGATTCAATCGACGATATCTCAACAACAATGGGTCGTAGGGATAAAAAAAAAATTAGAAAATTGAAGCTGAAAGATCAGGCTACACAATCCTGATAAGGGTTTAGTCGAAAAAAATTTTTTGAAATCCGTGGAACAATTTGAAAAAATGAAAAAAAAAGAAAAAAAATTTTCCCGCTTTCAACCCTCTTATCTCGTTATAACGGATGGTCAAAAAAAATTTTCCTCTCAAAATTTCAAGAGTAGAAACTTCAAGCTTTCCAACCATTTTTTTTTATCCTGATACGATGATTTTTGGCGAAGTTACAGCCATTTGAAAATCAAGCAAAAAACTGACAAAATTTAGCGTTCCTTTAATTTTTTTGCTGAGTGTAGAGCAGAAATGCTCCATATCCGATATAATAAGGCACTTCGGTTGAGAAACGTCACCTACAGTGGTCCAGTCTCCATACCCATCGAACGCCCTGGTTCAAATTTGGACCAGATGAACACTTTTCAAGATATTGACATTAAGTATGATATATGATGATTTGGAAAAAATTTAATTAGCATTTTTTGAAATACTGAAATAATTTCCTTTACAACTATGTGTTGAAAATTAATGTTGAGCCAGTTAAAGTAGGGCCTTGCATCTGTATCTCTGAGAGTATATCGTCGCCTTAGAGTAAAAGGGGCGTAAGTGCTAAAAACACGAAATTCTGGTGTGAAAGGGGTGCATGTCCACTTATCACTCCAAAATGTTTTTTATGGCCTCTGAAACATTATTTGGATAATTGAAAATTGAAATAACAGAGTGGCGTAACTACCAATTTGAAAATGAAAGGGACGTATCTCCACACTTACGCCTTTTTGTTATTTTCTCTTTAAACGCTATATAATTGTTAAAGTTAAAGTGAAAAGGACGTATCCCCGCACTTATGCCTCTTTGTTTTTATAATTTTCGTTATCTCATGAGAATATTTGGAGTTACGCCCTTTTTTTTTAGGATTTTTCATCCGAATTTTGGCACTTACGCCTCTTTGTTTTCAATTTTTTTCCGATGATTAGAGAAAATTCAATGAAAACACTAAAAACAAAGGGGCGTATTTCCGGCACTTACGCCCTTTTGTTATTAGTCAGTGGTACTTACGCCTATATGTTATTATTTTTTATTTTTTTTACTAATATTGCGTAAAAGGCCTTGGAAAGCCTATTGGAGCAATAATAGTGGAGATACGCCTTTTTCTTATTTTGAGAAAAAAAAATCGGGAGAAATGGCACTTACGCCCCTTTCACTTTAAGGCGACGACATGTAATCACACGAGTCTGGAAATCTTTACCGCGAGTGTAAGGTACTGTTTTTTTTATGCACAACACGTGGGAAGTGCCACTGACCACACGCTACACGTGCGGAAAGTGGTTATTTTCTGCACGCAGTGCGGAAAAAAAATCACACAGTAATGAAGACATGCGGAAACATTTTTAGGATTTTTTTTCAGATTTTTTTGTAAAGGGTTTCATTCTGATAAAAATAACTTTTTATATTTTCATTATTTTTTATTCAAATTTTATTGAACTAACAAATTTTACATTTAAAAAAACATTAAGAATCATTCTCTATCAGTCGTCAATCCGTAAAGGTTTTGGAATGAATGAGACATGTGAAAAAAAAAAATTCAGTAGTGAAAACATCGAAATGAAGGATTTTAAAAAAAAAAGAAAAAAAAAGTAGAATTTTTTTTTTTATGAAATAAATCAAATCACTTCAGTTCAGCTCTTCACTACTAAATTTTGAAAGGATAATTACAATAATAGTCATGGTACAGATAAAGTCTTGAAATTCTCGTCTCAATTATTGCAATCACTTGTATTATGTTTCTAAAAAAATCTTTGGAATTTCGATACCAAAAATTCAACCAGAGTCTGTCAATGAAGCACACAATTGTACATATAGGGGAAGGTGGGGTAAAATGGACATTTCAATTGAACGGTTTGAGATAGAGATTTTCTAATGATTTCCTTGAAAAGGTGAGGAAATTTTAGGAGGAAAACATGTGTCAAAATTATTATTTTTCAATATTTTGGAAATTTTGCTTTTTAGGCCAAATTTTGAAGTCTTTCATTCGAAAATCATAAAAAATCACTTTTTTGACGATATCTCCGGTTATGTTGGTCGTAGCGATCTGGGGTTGATCTCAAATGAAAGATGAGCTCATTTCTCATCGACTTATGTGATTCACATTAAAAAAAAAATCAATTTTCCAAAACTTATAGGCCATTTTCGGCAAATCACTTTTTGGCCTATAAGTACTTGAAAAATTGATAAATTTTTTTTTAAACCACATGAATCCATTGCAAATGAGCTCCCCTTTCATTTAAGATCAACCCCAGGTCGCTACTAGCAATACAACCAGAGATATCCCCGAAAAACTCAAATTTTTCAAAAATAGAAGAGTTTTTACCTTCAAATCTTGAGCAAAAAAATGAAATTTTTGAAAAATTTCAAAAAAGAACTTCTGATATATGATTTCCATGGGAAATTCTCTCAGCTTTCCAATGAAATCATCAGAAAGAACCTATCTCCAATATTTCCATCGACTTCGAGTAATTTTCATAGTATAAAATACCAAAACTAACAGATATCCGTTTTACCCTTTGTGCCCATTTTACCCCACCTTCCCCTATTTCAATTAAATTATCTCTAATTAAACTTATAATTTTAGCATTACTAATATAAAAAAAAGGCGTTAGTATTGAAAAGATTGAACCATTTCAATCCACAGTTATGCCTTCAATTTTTTCAATTCTAATAAATTAATGAAATTTAAAAAAGTGAGAGATAAAAAGTGGAAAATTTATAAAATAGTATAAAAAGATTCTTCTCACTTTCCTTTAAATTTAAAAATTACTAGATTATGACGCACGCTTCATGCGCACGTTCCAAATTGGAACTTTAACTTAACCAATATTTATGCATAGCATGCTTTAATGCTTCCAAGTTTCTTAAAACTAAAAAAGGAAATTTTTCTTCTCTTAAATCATAAATAATCGTTTTTATCAATTGGAAGAAATGTAACTTATTACACACAATATTTTAAAACGAAACATTAATGAACATTTTTTTTTTATTTGCGCTCAAGTAATCCAACTTCAAATGTGCCGCCAGAGGGTAGCTCTGATCATTCTTGCCAACAGATATTCTGTATTTTGAATATCCCGCGCAAACTCTTCAACCAATGAAATTTAGGCGTTACGGATTTTCGATATTTTCCATATCAATTATCGCGGTTCGATGAAATCTCGCAATGTGTTTTTTTTTTAGAATAATAATAATAATAACAGAATAAATAAAACTACGTAGATGATAACGCGCGGTTTGCTCTCACTTTGCGAATTATGACTTTAACATAATCAATATTTATGTATATTGTCATGCACACGTTATTTCTCTAAACTAAAGAGGAAACTTGTTTTCTCTTGAATGATAAATGATTGTTTCTATAAATGGAGCGAAATATAACATATTATGCCTGATATTTTGATACGAAATATTTATTTTTTGTTTATTTGCGGTTAGATTAAGGTTAAACCTCGAAAACCTGCCACTAGAGGCTAGTTCTTATTGTCTTTCTATCGCTCTAACAGATATTTTGAATAATCCCGCCCAACTTGTGGTCCCGATTAACCAATGAAATCAAGGCGTTACAGGATTTCCATTAAGGATGTATGATCATGACAAAAATGTTCGATTTGGGGCTTCAAAATTTTTTTAGAGTTAGATTATTCCTCAAAGAATTTTACTATAAAAAGTCCGGGGTAGGCAACCATCTATATAAGAAAGAAAAGAATTATTGAAAATTGACAGAAAATACATGGGCTCTTATGGAGAAATGGAGGTTATGATCGTAAATTAATGAATATCCAATTTTCAAGCTCTCGTAGTACAAAGAACAAATTTTCATAAGAAAAATGGATATTGTAGTAATTCGGAAATATTTAAAAAATCCTATGTATTCATTCATCCTGAAGAGAAAAATAGAATTGAAATTCGAATTATTTCACTTTATCATTCATTTCTCGCCGTGATTGGCCAGATTCACAGTACACGGTCACGTGGTCATTCACTTCGGCTCACCCCACAACCGTTCGAGTCCATCCCCATCCATCAAAATTCACGGTTCCCCCACTCTCTCGATCATAAATCCTTAAAAATCTCGCAATGCATTTTTTAGAGAAGACAGAGAGAAATATAAAAAAAACAGATATTTCACTCATCTTCACTGCGATTAGCTATGAATACACGATTTCTCAAGCCCTCATCAGATATATAACCAGTCGCCATTTTGTATTCATTTGGATAAACTCCATTTTCTTTACTAAATCTTCCATTTCCATTTGCATATTCACTCGATGCTTTTTTCATATTGTCTCTTGCTATTCTTCTTGCTTCTTTCTTTTTATAAGTCTCGATATAAAAGTTTCTAAATAAAAAGAAGAATAATACACCATGCATACCAATCCACCAAACAAATGCCTTTGGATAATCACAATCAATAAATAATAATTGAAATGCATGCACAACAATTGCAATAAATTGTATTATTTGTAGTGCCGTTAAATATTTTTTCCACCAAAGATATGGCTGTACTTTTGGTCCAAGTGCTGCTAATAGATAGTATCCGTACATTAGAATGTGAACAAATGTATTGAGAAGACCGAAGAATGTTGAATGACCACCTGTAAATAAAATTGAAATTTAGAAAGAGAAAATATTTAAATTTTTTATAACGCTGCGGTTTTATTTCAATGAAAATGAAATCAATGGGAATAATTCAATTACAAAGTTATTTTTATGATAAATGAATTTTTTCTTTTTTCTTCAATTGTGTTTTTATTGGAAAAACCACAAATTTATCGAATAAAAAGCTATTCTCACCACACAATCGTTTTCCTAATAAATTATATCACAAAATTTATCTAATGGAATGCCGTTAGATGAGTATTCTGATGAAACTGTTCGACATAGAATCTTTTTAATGATCTCATTGGAAAGCTGGGGAAATTTTACGTAAAAAACACGTGTCAGAATTTTTTTCTCTGATATTTTGACACATTTTCGTATTAATGAATAAAAAAGTGAAACTTTTGAAAAAATTCATGAAAATTTATTCTAAGTACATTTCCACGAAAAATTTCTTCAGTTCTTCAGCTGAAATCATTAAAAATATCCTATTTCAAGGCCTTCTACTAATTTCAACCGATTTTCATCAATCAGAACATTAAAATCGTCTAAAATCCAATATAGGAGAAAGTGGGGCAAAATGGACCCTCAGGGTATCATGATGCAGGAATTTTTTTCGGGGTGAAGGACTCCATAAAAAAATCCGAAAAAATTTGAGAAGATGCTCCAATATGTGGAGATTGTTGGTGAATTTTTTCAAATCATTCTGAAGACTCCTTCACTCTCAGAAAAAATCTTAAATCATTCTGACCTACAGGTCCATTTTGCCTCGAATTTTTCTTATTATTACCTGGACTGAATTTGACACCAAACCATGTTGACATTGGCATCATTCCATGATGCATAACGTGAAGTGTAGAAATTTGATCATTTTTCTTTCTCAATACAAAGAATAATGTATCCAATAATTCAATAAACTTGGAAATATAATACCACCAGCATCCAGCTGCCATTCTCATAGCCTTTGGTCTTCTCGAATAATCAACTGGCTGACATCTGATCGAATAGTCGTTCCACCAGCCTCCTACCATGCCCTAAATTCATGCAATCACCAATAATTCATCAATTTATCAATTTATTGGAAAGCAAAAAAGAATTTAGAAGAAAACAAAATAATAGGCAATTTACGATTTTTTCTAGAGAAAGAGAGAAATAAAGGAAATATTATGAAATAGAAAATTGTAGACATAAAATTTACCTCGTAAAATAACCATGTTGAAAGTATAACTTGGAATAAATTGTATACTATCAGTACTTGGCGTAAATCGAAGGCTTTACGATTCTCCATCAATTTTGGCCCAAGTACTTTGACAAAATATGCGTATGACAAGCAGATCAATAATGTTGGCATTGGTCCACTCATCATGGGCCAATCGTTGACACGTGGATCACTCTTGTTGTCCATGAGATCACGATATCTCTCTATAACTACGCCTATTAAATACGCCATCTGCAAGAAAATTTGATTATGTTAAAAAAGAAGAGGATTATATTGATTTCAAAATTTAATTGAGTCTATGTAGAATATGTGGTACGAGTCGTTAATATCTCGACTATAACATCTCAACAAAAATATCTCAGGCAAAAATATCTCAACAAAAAAAAACCTGTTGACGAAGTTATGTCAGACAGAAATATCTCAAACACACACAAAAGAAATATCTCAAAAAAATTTCTTGACAAAAATATCTCAATGAAAATCGCTTGACAGAAATATCTCAGATTAAAACATCTCAGGAATAAAATCTCAGATGAAAATATCTCTACAAAAAAATGGCTTGGCAGAAATATCTCAGCAGTAAAGCTTTTGGCAAAATATCTCAACAAAAACATCTCAATAAAAATATCTCAACAAAAATATCTCAGCAAAAAAATATCTCAAGGAAAATATCTCAAGAAAAATATCTCAAAAAAAACATCTCAACAAAAAAATCTCAGAAAAAACATCTCAACAAAAAAATTTCAGAAAAAACATCTCGACAGAAAAATCTCAATTAAAAATATCTCAAATCAAAGTATCTCAACCAAAAAATCTGGAAAAAAAAATATCTCAACAAAAAAATCTCAGAAAAAATATCTCAACAAAAAAATCGCAAATAAAATAATTTCTACAAAAAAATCTCAAATAAAAATCTCAACAAAAAAATTTCAGACAAAAACATCTCAAGTAATAAAATTTTGACAAAAATATTTGTATTTGTATTTAAAAAACGTCACCAGAACATAAAATGTGAATGCGTGGAATTGTAAAATTCATTAAAATTCAAAAACACACGTCCTTGCTGTGTTTTACATCCTTCATTCTCCACTCGATTAGCAAATAATTAGCAATTCATAATTCTCTACTCTCATAATCCATCAGTCCAAAAGATAATCAATTTTTCTTTAAACTCAGAAGTTAATTCGCATCTAATCGTCTTGAATCTGTCGATATGTCATTTATTTGAGGAAAAAAAAGAAAGAAAATGACATGCAAAAAATTCGCAATTTCTTTCGACACAGAAGATTCTAGATCTAGGTTGTAACCGTTGTCGAAGGTCTACGAACCGGCCTCTCGTAAGACGAGGCCATGCATCTAACTACACACTAAAAAAAAAAAAAAAAAAAAAAAAAAAAAAAAAAAAAATCATTCCATACAGCCAAACCAGGACCTACTGCCATGAGTTTTCTCTCTTCAGCATCAATTCTGACGTATAATTTCGTAATCCCGGGAAGCTGAAAGGAAAAGTCGCCCAAACTCACTTCTTGACTTTAAACCTGTTCTACAAACTAATATATAAAATAAGAAGAAAAAAAAATCATCACAATAATACACAAAGCATATAATTATTGAGTTCACGATGAAAACTGTTGATTATCGAGTGCTTCTTCAAAAAAAGCAATTAACCGTGAATTAAAGTGAATTTCTCTTTTTTTTTTCGTTTTTAATGCCAAATATAAATTGTCACTTGAATTAACTTTATTACGTATATATTTAATTGCAGGTTTAAAGGTAATATTTCCTTCTGATGTAAACAAAGAGTTGGGTGAATTTTTTTTTTTTTTAGAGAGAACACAAAGAAATGTTTTTTATACGAGTCAAAAGCCGGTTTTCTAGTCTGGAATTTACTGCATCGCTTCTGCAGTTTTTTTCGGGGGCCTTTTTTTTTTGCTTTTGCTTTTTATTTGCTCAGGTTTTTTCGCTTGCGCTTATTTCATTAGGACTGTTCGGGTCTTTGACCAAGGCCATGAGAGATAATTCATATATTTCTTTTTACTGCGCTTTTTTTTTCCGCTCTTTGGAATGAGAATAAATTTTTCAAGTGTTTGGAAAGGAAAAAAAAATTTCACTTTTTTTTTCTATCGAAATTTTTTTTTTTCGATGGAATGAAAATTTTTGTCACTTTTTTTGTTGCTTTTGTCGGAAATAGGGGGACTTAGCTCTTTGTCTACTAAATTATTTAGCAGCTGACTGATTGATATCGACGAAACAAGAGATTAGGTCACTAATGCTATTACAAACGGTCGATTAATTCTACACAAAATAGAATAATAGTTGTACAATGTTTTTTTTTTTGTGGAAGAAAGGAATTGAGTGTGAAAATTTAGAGTTTATTGGATTTTGGTGAATTAGGACCTTTTTTTAGTGAAAAATTGCGTTTTTAACAGAAAAATCTTCTGAAATTTCACTCGAAAAAACGACTTTTCTTAGGAATTTGATGAAATTGAAGGATTAAATGAAGAAAAGTGTCTTACATTTAATTTAAAAAAAATGAAATTTTTTCACCGATTGTGAAGCAAGATATCAACAATGAAAATCTGTATAATTAACATGCAGTAGGCCAATCAAGTATTTTAAAAAACGCATAGTTTCCTGTTTATTTCGAGAACTGTTCTTACGATTTTTTCCAAAATTAATTGCATGGTGAATCAAGAAATGAGAAATTTTTAATTACGTTAATTTCAAAGATATTCCCAAAAAAATGTCAAAAAATTCTTTTTTGACTCAATTTTTCTCCGATGAATAAGAAAAAAATCAGTCAATTCTTCGATGAATAAAGAAAGTGATTTGAATTAATAAAATACAATTTTCAAATGATAAAAAAAATAACAAAATAGTATTTAAATTTTTTCTGGATTTTTCAAATTGAGCTCAAAAAATTCGAATAAATGAAACAATTGTTCCCTTTTTTCTTATTGACTTCGCACCTGTGCAAAAAAAATACGGCACACGCCGATAATTTTATGTAACACGCATAATCCATCGGATTATCCACATTTGATCGTAATCCAAGTGAATAACGATAAATAGATAAGATTAAAATTGCGATAAAAATTGATATCAAGCGCAATTTTAGAAGATAGTCATCGAGAAAATGTTGGAAATGTTAAAAAAAAAACAAAATCACAGCTCACCTTAATGTTAAATTTATTGTTATTGATTAACAATAAAATTTATTTTTAAATAAATAAAAATATTTTTCACAATTTCACTTTTTATTTATTGAATTTTTAAAAAATCCGTTTTTTATCCTCTGATCACCGTCCAGCGGTTAATGACTCAAAGAATAAATAAATTATCCTTATTAAATTTTTTTTACCAGCGATTATGACGAGGCACGATAACCAACTGAGCTTTCGACTCGGTTGAGACAGCCTTATATTGTCTGACACCTGTATATTCTCAGGTTCCCCACTCACTGCAGGAAATTTCTATCGTCAAAAAAACCTAATGATTTTTTAAATTCAAATTTTCTTTTTTATTCCAATTTTTTTATTATTCTTATATTCTTATATTTTTAATAGTCAATTTTTTCTTTCAAATATATTTTTATATTCTTGATAAAACCAATGATTTTATTAATTTTCATTTTCTCATTTATTCAAATTTTCTATTATTTTTATATTTTTAATAAAACTAATGATTTTTTAAATTTAAATTTTCCCTTCTATTCAAATTTTTAATTATTTTTATATTCTTAATATTTTTAATATTAAACTTTTTTTTTTTTTAATTTTTTTATATGCTTTTTTATATAGAAAAAGGCAGATTTAATTAATTTCTCGAATTAATGACTGAATGGGTCATTTTTTTGTCCTTTATTGAAGCGCAGAAGGTTCCAAAATAAATTTACAAAAAAAAAGTTAAAAAAAAGTGAAGAAAAGAATGTTTTTAAATAAAATTTTAAAAAAATAATAAAAATCTGTTTTTTTTCTCACCAATTTGCACTGATTCTCGAAGAGTTCGGATCATTCTAGATTCTTTTTTGCCCTTCTCTCCAATTTATTCACGTGCAACTGCATTCTCTGCATAATTCCACCAAAATTATTCTGTTTTTTTTTTAAAAACAAAAAATCTTTAAAAAAAAAATTATTTGAATCAAAAAAATTTTGAGTGAATTGAAAAAAATTCGGTCAAAGCCTCAAACAATAATGACTCCTAATTGAAAAAAAATGCTGATGTGAAGAAGAAAAATGGAGAAAAATGATGCACGTGATGCAATTATAAAACAGAAAATGGAGAAAAAATAAACACATTGTGCACATTTACAAAAAAAAAAGTGGCAATTATCAAAGATGTTGCAAAAATTTAAATATGTTTGTTGATAGTTTCTTAAATCTATTTTTTTCACTCTGATAACAAGTTTACTAGCCTTGGAAACTTTCAAGGAGAGTAAAAATAAATGCAAGAATGGATTAAAACTTTTTTTCTGATTCATCTTTTTATGTTAAAAATATTGATTTACATTCGATTAAATAATCTGCAAAAAAAAAAAAAAAAATTAAAATAAATTTTTTTTTTTAATGTATTTCAATTACTTCAATAAATTTTTTTTTGCTGAAAAAGCCCCAAAAAGGGTTCGAAAGCTTAAAAAAAAAAAAAAAAAAATATAAATGTATTTTTAGTGGAAAAAACAATTGTAATTATTATTGATGCAATAAATAATTATCTGATCTTTTTTTTTTCTAAACTCATTGATTATTCATTTTTCTTCTTACTGCATTAAACTGTTCTTCATACACTTGTTTTATTATCATTTTTCATCTACACGTGTTTTCCATGAAAAAAAAAACGTTATTTTTTTCCCTTTATTTTCGCAATTTTTCTAATTCTTGATGACAAATAAGTGATGAAAATCCGTCGAATTAATTTTGAAGAAAAAAAAAAAAACAGATAATCAATCAAATAATTTGTGTAAAAATCCTATTCAATGTTAGCAAATAGATGTGTTATTCGTAAATATTGCATAAATGCAGAAGAATGCCACTTAATTCATTAAAGAGTCAATAAAAAAATTGTTCGAACACTTAATTTAATTGTGGTAGATCCCCGCTTCTACAAATAAATAGTGAAATACGTAATTTTCAAGGCTAGATCATAAAAGGTGATGACTGAATTTTACTATTAATTAATAATAATAATTGGGGGGGGGGGGGGGGGGTATATCAGCGAATGAATAAAAATTCACTGGATGAAAGGAAATGAAAAGAAAAAGCGTAAAAAAAAATAGGTAAAGTCAGTTGACCTTTGCACCTGTATTATCTCATTCATTTTCATATTTTCCAGACATTTAATCATAGAACTTTCTAGATTTTTGGATTAAATCAGAATTGATTACAATTGAATCATCAAAGATTCATCAGTTATATCAGGGGATTTTTTTCTGTTATTCATGTATTTTTATGTATTATTTATCGGTATTTCCCATTTTTTTTTTCATGAATATTCAATGAATTTTCATCATCAATTCATTCGGAATGAACGTAGTAAAGATGGGGATTTGCCGGTTTGTTTCTAATTAATTGTGGATAATTCGGGGAAAATGCACGCATTAAAAAAATGTATAGGTAGTTCCTATAGGACATTCTTATAGAAAAATCGTAGAACGAATCGTATACGTCTTGGTTATATGGAATTCGGATATTTAGTAGAGGACAGGAATTTTTTGTGTTTTTGTATTATATTTGTGTTTTTCACAATTTTAGTGTCTATAAGAATAATTTCTATACGAATAGAATTTCTTGTGTTTTTATACGCAAATTCAGTGTCTATTTGGATAGAAATAATTACTATAGACATTAAATTTTCGTATAGAAACACAAGAAATTCTATTAATATAGAAATGATTCTTATAGACACTAAATTTGCGTATAGAAACACAAGAAATTCCATTTGTATAGAAATGATTCTTATAGACTCTAATTTGCGTATAGAAACCCAAGAAATTCTATTAATATAGGAATAATCCTTATAGACACTAAATTTGCATATAGAAACACAAAAAATTCTATTAAAATAAGAATAATCCTTATAGACACTAAATTTGCGTATAGAAACACAAGAAATTCTATTGATATAGAAATGATTCTTATAGGCACTAAATTTGCGTATAGAAACACAAAAAATTCTATTCTTACAGAAATAATTCGTAAAGAAACTAAATTTGCGTATAGAAACCCAAGAAATTCTATTAATATAGAAATGATTCTTATAGACACTAATTTGCGTATAGAAACACAAGAAATTCTATTTGTAAAGAAATGATCCTTATAGACTCTAATTTGCGTATAGAAACACAAGAAACTCTATTAATATAGAAATGATTCTTATAGACACTAAATTTGCGTATAGAAACACACGAAATTCTATTAATATAGGAATGATTCTTATAGACACTAAATTTGCCTGTAGAAACAGAAGAAATTCTATTAATATAGAAATAATCCTTATAGACTCTAATTTGCCTATAGAAACCCATGAAATTCTATTTTTACAGAGATAATTCGTAAAACAACTAAATTTGCGTGTAGAAACACACTAAATTCATACGTATGTGCTTTAATTTACCCGAAAAAGTGATTAAACTATTCGAAAGTCATATCTTCAGCCTGTGAATATAATTTTTTTTTCTCGAATTTTTTTTACATTAATCTCCTATCACATGCATGAGATAGAGAGAGAGGCAAATAGTTACGATTACCTTCTAATTAAAATTTCTCAATAACTATACGGTGAATTGAATATTTTTTTCTTCTATTATTTAGTTAAAATGCTGTTCTCTTCGCCAATTGTTTTTAAATAATGGGTCAACCCTGTGGTTTTTTAGTAATTTCGTTATTTTTGTCTGATTTAGGGCGTTTCATCCCCAAAACCGGTATTTTCAGTAACTTTGATAATTCATATCTCATAAACTGGACGGACAAAAATTATGTAAAAATTCAGAAATATGTAAAAATATATCATCTTTGATGTGGCATCAAAAAAAAAGGGGTCAACTGCACTCGAGTTCATTTTTCATCTCAATAATTGCATTAGAAATAGTAGAATCAAAGAATTAGAGTGTCAGAA
Source organism: Aleiodes leptofemur (assembly GCA_963942555.1). Classification (NCBI taxonomy): domain Eukaryota; kingdom Metazoa; phylum Arthropoda; class Insecta; order Hymenoptera; family Braconidae; genus Aleiodes; species Aleiodes leptofemur. The sequence continues at coordinate 1,271,355 of OZ012621.1, read as the reverse complement.
AAATCGAGAATATTCGGGAACATTAATAAACTCATTTTTTATGCACTCTTGTCTATTTTGTTCTGACGTCTTTCCATAGTTTGCTACTCACAGGACAACCTTCTACGGTCATTGTAACTTTCCACTCAAGCACAACTCCACATTCATGAGATACAAGATGCAGAACTGTGATTCAATAGGTTTTTTTATATTTTTTTATCGAGCTTAGATGGATTATTCCAGTTATTAACATTTTTTTCCTCACTTTACGTCAATTTGTTATATTTTGCGGCATTAATTTCTATAAATAGATTTTTTTTCCCATTTCAAATTATTCATAATTTTTTTTTTTTTTTTTATTCGATGTTTTAGTGAATTTGATTTGAAAACCTTGGTTGAGACATCTGCATGACCATTTCGTAATTTTATAGAGAAAAAAAAATAATCACTGACTACAGTTTAACGTTGTTTCAATAATTTTATGCTTCATAGAGTCACTGACTCTCTCAACTTTTTATTAACATTCAATAAGTTCAATATCCAGAATTTTTTTTTTTTTTTTTTCGTTGTTCCGAATTTGAATTCTTAGAACAGGTTCAAGAACTTTGCAAAATAAACAAATTTTTTCAGTGTCATGGGGGAAAAAAAATTGAACAAAGCATGTTGAAAACGGTGAATTATTCAAATTTTTGTTTCAAGAAAAAAAGAAGATTTTTAAATGCGAAAAAAAAATGAATAAAATTTGTCCCATTCACCAGAATCTTCTAAACGAGTTTTAAAAATCTAGAAAGAAACACCAATAAAAGAACAATAGTCGCGAATTTTAGTCACTGAATTACCGTTACTGATGTCACAGCAAAAAAATCAAAAAATAATTTTAAAAAATAATAAAAAAAATGAAAATTAGAAATGCTAAATTAAAAAAATTTAGATGAACACGAAAAAAAATTCGAAAAAAAAACAAATCAGTAATTTTTTCGCTCCATTTGATATTTTTGTGATTTTCCAGATTTTTAAAAATTATTTAAAAAATGATTTCCAATTTTTTTTAACTTTTCTTTTAAATTTGTTTTTCAGAATTTTTTTAAAGTGAAATCCAACAATTTTCCTTTGCTCACGTGGTTTCCTCGAAAATCACTGACTTTTTTCTCAATTTGAAATTTTCTGTGATTTTACAGAATTTTCAAAAAATATTAGAAATTTTTCTCAGAATTTTTAAGAAATTTTTTTTCTTCAAAATTTTCCAAAAATTTAATTTTGCCAACATTTTGTTGCTCACATAATTCCTTAAAATTCAGTATTTTTACTAAATTGCGATTTTTCTACTGAAGAAACGTGCAAATGTTTTTTATAAAATCGACGAGTTAGAAAAAAATTTAAAATGACAGTGAAAATTCCAAATGCATTAGCTCTTTCTCTCTCTCTCTCTCTCTCTCTCTCTCTCTCTCTCTCTCTCTCTCTCTCTCTCTCTCTCTCTCTCTCTCTCTCTCTCTCTCTCTCTCTCTCTCTCTCCCTCTCCCTCTCTCCTTCTCTTTCTCGATCTTTGATCCCCACGAGTGTTATTGTTCCACTGACTAGAAGTCTTAATGTTGTTAGTAATTATTACATAATCGGTGTAATAATAATCAATTGGTTTTCCTCGTGTTCTCGGACAAGGTGTAATAATACATGACGTTTATTTTTTTTATTTATTTTTCTTTTTTCAATTTTCCATCTATTTAATATTAGCCCCTAGTATTTTAAAACGTCGTGAAATATATTAAAACGTCCAAGAATGTTAATTATCTTGAATAAGATGAAAAAAAAATCACTTTTCTCCTAAGTAAAGTGTGTAATTTCATGTTATAGTCCACAATTTTCCATCAATTAAAGTAACAAACTTATTTCTTTAATTGCAAAATGAAAGTTTAGAGGAGACAGAACATTCGAGTGAGAATAAATTTGACGGATTAATAAAAAAAAAATAAAAAAAATTTGACGAATTCATCGATTTCAAGAAATTTCCAGAATTAAGAAGAAAAAAATTATTTAGTCTTATTAAATTTCCTGCATGTAATTATGCTATTAAAGACCATGTCTTTACTGCACATTAAGTAATGATTAATGAATTCCCATAGCTCTGCATAATGATACAAATTGTTTTATTGTCTCATTACGATTATGAACTTTGCACTCAATTAAACTGCCTTAAGGTAGTATTCCAGCGAACTCTAGTACAATCAAGCCCTTATTTTTTTTGATACCACATCAAAGATGATACTTTTTTACATGTTTCTGAATTTTTTCATAATTTTTGACCGTCCAGTTTATGAGATACGAATTATCAAAGTTACTGAAAATACCAGTTTTGGGTATGAAACGCCCTAAATAGGACGAAAATAACGAAATTACTAAAACCACAGGATTGACCCATTATTTAAAAACAATTGGCCAAGAGAACAGCATTTTAACTGAATAATAGAAGAAAAAAATATTCAATTCACCGTATAGTGATTGAGAAATTTTAATGAGAAGGTAATCGTAACTATTTGCCTCTCTCTCTGTCTCATGCATGTGATAGGAGATTAATGCAACAAAAAAAATGCGAGAGAAAAAAATTATATTCACAAGCTGAAGATATGACTTTCGAATAGTTTAATCACTTTTTTCGGCTAAATTAAGGGGAGACGTCAGTAAAATCAGTTTCTTAAAAGTGTACTTTTTTTTTTTTCTTCATCAACTTTGGAGTATTTAGAGAGTATTAAAAAAATATGAGAATTTTTCTTCAAGCCATTATATTATAAAAAATTAATTTAAAAAAAAATCCACAACCCGGTAGCGTATGGCCTGGCACTTTCAAACACACCCATGCGTTTATCACGTCCTAAAAAAATTATGAATTATTTTTAGGTCACTTCAATTCCACTGAAAGAATTTACGTGGGAAGTTTTACAGATTTTCCTTAAGCCGTTTTTTTATAATATTGAAAAAACTGCTGAAAAAACTGAATTTTTCAATCGAGACTGGAGCCATTTGTAAAACCGCTCAACCCAAAAAGCGCGCGCATTTTTGAAAATAGTCAAAATTAATTTAGATAATTCTTCATTTTTTTTTGTTAATTTACGATGGAAACTGTTTTTTTCATTTCTAAAGTATAGTAAGAATATCAATAGGTAAATATAAAATATAAAATGGGCCTTGGGCAACTTATACTTTTTGTTTAGTACTCTGAGTACTTGAATTTTTGCATGTCACTTTTAGAGGTTATGAGCGGCAGCGTGCTCAGCCAATGAAATCATCTCCTCATGGATAGTTATGGTACCAACTTATTTCATTCAGAGTCGTCTCTCGATAATTAATTAAATAAAATTTGAAAGTGAAGAAAAAAATAAAATAACGAAATTTAGATTCAGGGAAAATAGTAATTGATATTTATGAATATTTTTTCGAGTTGAACCCAGCCGAAATGTTAAAATATGTGAGAATATTTTATTGGCAGTGGCTAGACACACTCTCCACGGCAAATTTTCCGTAGATCCACGGTCATTTTGCCGTAGAAACATGGTCTTTTTGCCGTGCATCCATGGTAATTTTTCCGTGAATCTACGGATTTTCGTCGATGAAACACGGACAAGGTTACGTGCACGATCCGTGAATACACGTGTGATACACAAAAAAAAATTCCCGTGTTCGTACGGGAAAAGAAAAATTCCCGTGTACGCACGGGAAAAGAAGAATTCCCGTGTGATACACGGGAAAAAAAAATTCCCGTGAAATACACGGGAAAAAAAAATTCCCGTGTTCGCACGGGAAAAGAAAAATTCCCGTGTAATACACCGGAAAAAAAAATTCCCGTGTTCGCACGGGAAAAGAAAAATTCCCGTGTACGCACGGGAAAAGAAAAATTCCCGTGTTCGCACGGGAAAAGAAAAATTCCCGTGTTCGCACGGGAAAAGAAAAATTCCCGTGTAATACACGGGAAAAAAAAATTCCCGTGTTCGCACGGGAAAAAAAAATTCCCGTGTTCGCACGGGAAAAGAAAAATTCCCGTGTACGCACGGGAAAAGAAAAATTCCCGTGTAATACACGGGAAAAAAAAATTCCCGTGTTCGCACGGGAAAAAAATTCCCGTGTTCGCACGGGAAAAGAAAAATTCCCGTGTAATACACGGGAAAAAAAAATTCCCGTGTTCGCACGGGAAAAGAAAAATTCCCGTGTTCGCACGGGAAAAGAAAAATTCCCGTGTTCGCACGGGAAAAGAAAAATTCCCGTGTAATACACGGGAAAAAAAAATTCCCGTGTTCGCACGGGAAAAGAAAAATTCCCGTGTAATACACGGGAAAAAAAAATTCCCGTGTACGCACGGGAAAAAAAAATTCCCGTGTACGCACGGGAAAAAAAAATTCCCGTGTACGCACGGGAAAAGAAAATTTCCCGTGTAATACACGGGAAAAAAAAAATTCGTGCAAGTAACCTTGTCCGTGCTTCATCGACGAAAATCCGTAGATTCACGGGAAAATTACCATGGATCCACGACAAAATGACCGTGTATCTACGGCAAAATGATTGTATATCTACGGCATAATGACCGTGAATTCTACGGAAAATTTGCCGTGGAGAGTGTGTCTAGCCACTGCCTATTTTATTTATCTTAGATTGGCAATAGCTGTCGGATCCTTTGATCTTTTGCCCCTCACACCTCACCCCGTAGAGACCTGACGTCTCCCCTTAAAGGACATTTTCCCCCGAATTAACAGCAATTCAGTAGTGAAGAGGTAAAGAAAGCCAAGTCTCTTTCTTTTCTCATCAAGTTTTTTGAAAATACCTTAGAAAATAACCGAGAAAGAGCAATTTCGCCATAAAACTCTTTTGTAACTCTTGAAATTCTCTACAAAAACAGATTAGTAATATCACCTTATCTCGCTTAGTTTCCGAAATATTTCCTTTGAAATGACCTCAAAGATAAGTCGACTTATCCTGTTTTTACCTCTTCACTACTGAATTAATTGGAAACAAACCTACAAATCCTCATTTTTTTTTCTGTTTTATCGACTGTACTCTGGTATACTACCTTAATTACCTTTTTCAGTCAAAAAGTTCCTTTATTATTCAAAAAATTATATTTGAATTTATCTTCCTCCAATAGATTCCTGTTTTACCAACAGAAAAAGAACGTTATTCGCTCCAAAAAGAGAATTACTCCGTTTTTTGAGCACACTTCTGTATAAAAATACTGCTCAATTGCTTGAAATCATCAAAATCCATATTTTTATACTCTCTATTAATTTGAAATAATAGAATTGAGGTGAAAAATGGTGAAATTAACGCCAGACCTCATACAACAATCAATGCAGTACATTAATCCAGTCAGAGATCGAGAATTAGATCTTAGAGGTTAGAATTCACATTGTTTTCATTATTATTTTCATAACTATAAACTATAAAAAAATAGAAATGATAACAAAATTAGCAAATGTCTGACAATTAAAAAAAAAAAATTAATCATTTAACAAAAAAAAAAAAATTAACATTCTTTTTTTTTTTTGAAAATTCCTAAATGTACATGTTTTTTATTTTTCAAAAAAAAAAATCAATTATTCGTTAAAAAAAAAAACTAGAAACTGTGTCAGATATCTGCTATCTTCAGCATTATTTATAGGAAACTCAATTGTTCATAATACTAAAGATAATTCAATTTTTCAGGCTATAAAATACCAACAATTGAAAATTTGGGAGCAACACTAGTAAGTAATTTTTTTCATTTTTTTCAAATTTAAATTCAAAAAATCCAATTAATACTCGGATTTATTTCCATGTTAATGATGATAAATTTAAAGGGAATTAATTTTTTTTTTAAAATTAATCGACTTTTCAATTATAAATTTAAAGTATCATGGGAAATTGGAAGATTTCAATAAAAATACTAAAATATTGTCAATTAGCCACATTTTCCTTGTAATTTTTGGTTTACAGAGCCTGAAGAAGCTTAAAATATAAGCAAAGAATTGCAAATTTACAATCTTTTAGTTTTTTTATTGAAATCTTTCAATTCCTCATAATACTTTGAATTTATAATAAAAAAACCATTAATTAAAATTTCAAACTTAATTTTAAACTTTTGAATTTATAATTAAGAAATCCATTAATTGAAATTTTGAACTCAATTTTAAAATTTGAATTTTAAATTAAAAAATCCATTTATTGAAATTCTAAACTTAATTTTAAACGTTAAATTTATAATTTGAAAAATCCATTAATTGAAATTTTAAAGTTAATTTTAAACTTTTGAATTTATAATTAAAAAATCCCTTAATGAAAATTTCAAACTTAATTTCAAACTTTGAATTTTCAATTAAAAAATCCATTAATTAAAATTTTTAACTTTGATTAAAATTTAAAAAATCCATTACTTGGAATTTTAAACTTAATTTTAAGCTTTGACTTTAGAAATAAAAAAATCCATTAATTAAAATTCTGATTAAAATTACGTTTTTTCCCTTTTTTTTTTAGGATCAATTTGACACGATAGATTTTTCTGACAATGATATTCGCAAACTCGATGGTTTTCCCCTCCTAAAAAGGATTAAAACTCTATTCTTCAATAACAATCGTATCGTCCGAATATCAGAGGGTCTAGAGCACTGTATTCCAAATCTTGAGACCCTAATGTTAACTGGAAACATGATCCAAGAACTTGGAGATCTCGATCCTCTCATACCACTCAAGAATCTAACGAATTTGTGCTTACTGCAAAATCCAGTATCAGCAAAATCACAGTACAGGCAGTATCTCATCTACAGACTTCCACAATTGCGTCTACTTGACTTCAGGAAAATCAAGCAAAAAGAACGTGATGCAGCTGTTGAATACTTCAGAAGCAAGAGGGGCAAAGAAATGGCCAGGGAAATTGCGAAAAAAGCCAAAATGCAGGCAGCACTTGGTATGCCAGAAAAACCAACTATGAGCAGTGAAGAGAGAAGCAAAATTGAAAAAGCTATCAATAGTGCATCTAGTCTTGAAGAAGTCAAGAGACTCAGTAAATTACTGCAAGCTGGACAAATACCAGGAGAAGAACATCAGAATGGTAAAAGTACTATATCGTCATTTTGGAGTCAAAGAGGCGTAAGTCCTGTTTATAAGCATGGCACTTACGCCCCTTTTATTCTAAGGTGATATTAAAAATTAGAGACATAGGACAATTTTTAATTTTTTTCCAATAAATAATTGATTTTTTAAAAAATAAAAAATTTGCATAGGTTGAAAATTTAAAGAACTAGGAGTGCAAATTTTTTAATTATTTTTTTTTGATCAGTTATTTGTTTAAAAAAATGTTAAAGATTGTGAAATGTGTGCTAATTTCATTATCTTGGATTGAATTAAATTTAATTAGGAGAAAGTGGGGTAAAATGGGGAATTTAGAGGAAAATTTGAGGGTTTGAGGGGAATTTTTTTTTTTTATGATTTAAAAAATAAGCGCATATTGAAAATTGCAAAAAATTTCAGTGCAAATTTTTTAAAGATTTTCTTTATAATAATTTATTTGTTTAAAAAAGTCTAAAAAATTGTTAAATGCTAATTTTATTATCATAAAGAGAAATGTGTTCGTTTCACCCCTTAAATCTTTTTTTCCTTTTTTTTGCAGGTGAAAATGGAGCAGATGCCATGGAGGAAGATGATGAGTAACTGTAAGAATTGGATAAGGCTTATTTTATAATTTAAAATTAATGAAATAAGAAAGAATCATTAGAGGTAAGTAAAAGTGACTCAGCATCACTCCATTTGAATTAAAAATTAGTATCAGTTATTGCGCTAATAAGATAGCAGTATACTACACAAATGATGAAGCTCTTGAAATTTTGATTGTTCAGATCATTCGAAAAATTCGTGATTTCTGAATAAGATGAATTCAAAAGCTGTACGAAGCGATATAAAATCTATCCCTGTACTCCACAACTTTATCTCATTATTTTCGTTCTTTTTCTTTTTTTTTTTCAGGATAATAAGCTCCAGAAGAAGAAGTACAATAATAAATCAATTGAAATGGATGTTTTTTTTCTATATAAAATGAGTATTACAATTTACAGTGCTAAGAAACTCTTGAAAATTCCAAAAAATAAAGCAAATTTACAGAATAATCATCTTTATTAGCTCCAAATGTCCAAAAAAATCCAGGAATTAAGGTAGTATCCCAGAGTATAGTCGATAAAACAGCAAAAAATGAGGATTTCTAGGTTTCTTTCCAATTAATTCAGTAGTGAAGAGGTAAAACAGAATAAGTCGACTTATCTTTGAGGTCATTTCGAAGGAAATATCTCGGAAACTAAGCGAGATAAGGTGATATTACTAATCTGTTTTTGTAGAGAATTTCAAGAGTTACAAAAGAGTTTTATGGCAAAATTGCTCTTTCTCGGTTATTTTCTGAGGTATTTTCAAAAAACTTGATAAGAAAAAAAGAGACTTATCTTCCTTTACCTCTTCACTACTGAATTGCTGTTAATTCTGGAAAAATGTCCTTTAATTTACCCGAAAAAAGTGATTAAATTATTCGAAAGTCATATCTTCAGCCTGTGAATATAATTTTTTTTTCTCGCATTTTTCTTTGCATTAATCTCCTATCACATACATGAGACAGAGAGAGAGGCAAATAGTTACGATTACCTTCTAATTAAAATTTCTCAATAGCTATACGTTGAATTGAATATTTTTTTCTTCTATTATTTAGTTAAAATGCTGTTCTCTTCGCCAATTGTTTTTAAATAATGGGTCAACCCTGTGGTTTTTTAGTAATTTCGTTATTTCTGTCCGATTTAAGGCGTTTCATCCCCAACATCGGTATTTTCAGTAACTTTGATAATTCATATCTCATAAACTGGACGGACAAAAATTATGAAAAAATTCAGAAAAATGTAAAAAAATATGATTTTTGATGTGGCATGAAAAAAATAAGGGGCCAACTGTACTCAAGTCCACTAATACCTCAATTCAAAAAATAATAATGATAAAAAAAAAGTAAATCTCTTCTTTTTTTTTCAAAATTATGTAATCTTTACGTGGAATGACCAGCAGATGTCAGTCCTGAGGCGACTGATCACTTCGATAACTCAGTCGCTTCATAAAATTTATAATATTATAAAATAAAATTGTTAAATAATATTTAATTGAATTTTTAAAAAATGGGAAGTGGGTGGGCATTGATGACTCGTCCAGAGGTGACACCAATGGGTGATTCAGAGCCAACATTTGATCCTAACTATGGTTTTCCAAAGGGCAGAAAACCCAGAGGTAAATTCTAACCTAAATTAATCATTATTTATCATCAAATTCAATTTTTCAATGAAATTCATCATCAATTTATCATTAATTTCATTAAAAATTGAGCAATTGCTTTTTTTTTCTTGTTCGTTAATCAAAATTTTTTTATTTTTTTTAAGAATACTTAAAAAAAAACTTATTTTATGGAGCAATCATCTTTAATCTCTGTTATTGTTTTCATTCTTTACTTTAGATGAAATGAATTTAATTAAATTATATTTTTTTAAATTTTAGTTATGGTTGCAACTGAACAAGAGATGCGAGCAACCAGAATTGAAAAAGATTTTCGTGATTATTGTGCCCATCATTATTTAAAATTGGAGCAGTGCAGAATAGACAAGTATCCATGGATTATTAAATGTGGAGCTGAAAAACATGCATGGGATACTTGTGCTTTTGAAGAGTAAGAAAATCATTGGATAATGAATGGGAATAATAAAGGGAAGGTGGGGTAAAACGGACATGGGTTGATTTTAGTATTTTATACTATGAAATTTACTTGAAATCGATGAAAATATTGGAGATAGGTTTTTTCTGATGATTCCATTGGAAAGATGAGGAAATTTCCCATGAAAATCATATGTCAGAAGTTATTTTTTGAAATTATTCAAAAATTTCATTTTTTGCGCAAGATTTGAAGGTAAAAGGCTTCTGTTTTTGAAAAATTTCAGTTTTCGAGGATATCTCTGGTTTTATTGATCGTTGCGAAACTGGGAGTGATTTCAAATGAAAGGTAAGCTCATTTCCCATCAATTTATGGGGTTTAAAAAGAAAAATATCAATTTTTTCAAGTACTTATAGGGCAATAACTGATTTTCAGAAAATGACCTATAAATATTTGAAAAATTGATTTTAAAAAAATTTGAACCACATAAATCGATGGGAAATGAGCTCACCTTCCATTTGAGATCAGCCCCAGGTCGCTACGACCAACAGAACCGGAGATATCGCCAAAAAAGTGAGTTTTTTCGATTTTCAAAAGGGAAATCCCTTCAAAACTTGGCCAAAAAAGTAAATTTTTTCAAAAATTGAGAAAAAAAAATTTTGACACATGTTTTTCGCCTAAAATTTCCTCAGTTTTTCAATGGAATCATCAGAAAATCTCTATCTCGAACCGTTCAATTGGAGTATCCATTTTACCCCACTTTCCCCTAATAAGCAATGAATGGGAATTAATTTCTCTCCATATAATAAAATTTCAAATCAACTTTAAATGAATAATTCACATGCAAAAAACTAAAAAAAACTATAACTTCGAAATTTTAAATATTTCTTTTTTATACTCATTTATTAATTAAAAAAAAAAATCAAAAAATTATCGGATATGTGATAATTTCATTATTATAATTAATTCTTCATGATAAAATTATTATTATTAATATTTAATATTATTTAAAAAAAAACTGGTGACAAATTGAAATCACTTCTGTCTAGAAATTTTTTTTTTTTATTTCATTAAAAAAAAAAAAAAAAAATTGTATTCTTTTTTTCAGTTATACTTTGAGGATGAAAGAGTACGAACGCGAACGCAGACTCTTGGAACGTAAGCAGAGAAAATTAAAGGCAGCAGCAGCTTGAGTGAACGAAAATTAAAAAAAAAAAAACTAAATTTGTAGCTCTTAATGAACCGAAAAAAGGTGGAAATAAATAACAATATCATCTGTTGTAATTTAGATAGAGAGACAATATAATAAAATTGTCTTCTTTTTTTTTTGTGTACATAATTTAAAGGAAATTAATAAAATTCAGCCAATTGTTGAAATTCACTGCTCACTTCAATCAATAATTAATGAATTAAGAAATTAATGTTTACTTTTAATTTATAATTTTACATTTATTTATTGTCATGGATATACACATCATTGGCCATCTGTGCAATTCAAAATAATAATTACAATTTTTTCTTTTCTTATTTAAGTAAAAAATGTCGAAAATTACAATTAAATTCTAGTAGAAATTTTTTTTTCTTCTTTAAATTAAATAATTATTTAGGATTTTTTTTTTCTCTTTTTTCATTCTAAGAAATCAATCTCCAGATGAGTGTCACTGGCAAAAGAGGCAGAGGGAGAAGAGGGTGAACTACCCTTCTTCTCGAAATCGATAATTTCGAAGTCTTCTGTTTCAGGCACACTGCTTTAAAATACGTACACACTGCTCGTAACACCTGATTTTTTTCTTTTCTCATCGAGATTATTATTTTTTCTTTCTATTTACGTTTAATTTAATCATTTAAATAATTTCTTTCAATGAAATTTAGTGAATAATTATGAATAAGAAAGAAGTTTTGGAGTGATTGTGAAGTTCGTGGATTCAATAATTTGAATTCGATTAAGACAAGTGTCCAATTGTTGCTATTATGGATACAAAAGGTGAGAAATTACCTATTTTATTTTTTTTACAATGATTTTTTCTTTAATCTTCAGATTTATCTAGCTTTTTTGATTTTTTAATTTATTGAATTTATTTAAAACATAATTTATTATTTATTAATTTTAATAAATTCTTCAAATTTTACGATTTTTTTCTTCACTGCATTGCAGATTTAATTAGATTAATTTAATTGCTGTACTTTTTTTTTTTTTAATTCTCTATTAAATTAAGAAATAATTTTGAATTTAAATAGAATCAGTGCCAAATCAATTCTATAATTAACTGCAATTAATTTTAAATAATTTTCATTGATTTAATTACAGTTAATGAACAAAATTGAATTGACTGCCTGCAGATTTATTAAAGTAATATAATTAATATTAAAAAAAAATATTTACGTATTGAGCTGATTATTTACAGTGAAAATTCTAAATTTGAATTTAATTTCTCTTTTTTTTTTATTAAAGAAAAATTGAGCGAAAATAAAGTAGTAAAAATTAGAGAATACCAGGAGTCATATTAACAGAGTTAATTTAATTCACTGAACAATTTAAATGCTCGTCAATTGAAATAAATGATTTACTCTCCTCGTGAGAGCAAAAAAGGCTCTTCATAAACCTGGCACGTCAAAAAAAAAAGGAAAAAAATTATTTGACTGCACTTATTTCTTTTTATTCTCATTTTTTAAATTCTCTTTTTTTCATAATTAATTTAATTTTTATTCACTCTTGAGTCGTTTACTCGTATTCTCTTTGCGATATGCACGTATGAAAAAGTCAGAGAATAAAAGGAAAAATATCGTTGAATGAAGTAATAATAATGCAGCAACGAGTTTTGGATAGCCACAGTCAAAAATAAGGGCTTGTGCACTGTGTATAAATACTAGGAAAAATTGAATCTGCAACAGAAAATACAAAAATTATTAAAATTCTTAAATTAAAGGGAAAATTCTGAATATCTCAGAAATTGTCAAAGATAGAGAATTTTTCATGAAAATTTTTTTTCAGTCTTCGTTTTTTGCAAAAATATTATTATTATGAAATATTACTGTAAAAAAGACGAATATGCATAAATATTACGATGAAAAAATATTGTCGTTCAGAAAAAATTTGTGATTGAAAAAATATCACTATCTAAAAATCATTTTTATTGGAAAATATAGTAAAAAAATTTGTTTTTTCTAATATTTGAGATTTTTCAGAATTTTCTAAATTTTTCAATTTTTTTTTATGATTTTGTTCGTTTTTTCAAAAAATTATCTATTATTTAATAGTTTTTTCTTCATTAATAACTATATAGTGAAGGATACATTCTAAATAACTGTTTTTTCAAAAGAAATATATCTTCGCCTTAGAAACAAAGGGGCGTAAGTGCTGTTTATTATAATAGTACTTGCGCCACTTTGACTCTAAGTGCAGCAATATTTTAATAATAGTTCTATTTCGAAATAAAATATTGCCTTTTCATAACATTTTGTCATGTGCTTTTTAAATGGTTCTATTATGCTACGTAATATTTTATATTAAAAAATAATAACAGACAACGAAGAAAATTTATTAATGAAAATTTCTGTATCTCTCTTCGTTCTATCGATATTATCAAAAAACAACTCATCAACACTGTAAAAACAGGTATCTTAATTTAAGATATCAGTTGAAAAACAATATCTTAAAATCAAAAAAAAAATTTTTTCTTGCTTTAAAAATTACTTTGAGCCTTCCAGAATACGGGCAAGGAAAGTTATCACCTGAAACCAATTTTTTCTCATGAAATTTTGGATTTTTCCCAAGGCATTTCTTCATATTCATAGCCCAAGTCAAAACTTCAATCGTGTTTTTCTCGAAACATGATTTTTCAAATTGGCACGCAGCATAACTCCAATAATTTTCATTATTTTCATTTAAATTTCCCACAGCATCTTGAAAACAATATTTCGAACAGAAATACGTAGGGAATTTTCAAAAAATTGATTTGCACATTTTTTATTGATAAAAAATTGCCGATTTTTTGGTCGAAATTTGAATTTTTTCATTCAAATGGTCACCAATTCCACGAAAAACAATATTTTTGAAATCCCCTACGTATTTCTGTAGCTATATGTATCTAGACTGAGCCAATTTCTTTTTTTTTTCATTTGAAATTCGCGCCAGTTACACTGCGCGCAGCAGAGTGTTTTAAATTCGAGGAGCCTCGCAAGAATGGCTCTTGTGTCGTCATTTTTTGATATTTTTTGATGAATTTTTTTTCTGAAGACTCAAACATATGCTCAATCACTCCCTCAAATATCATTATTTTATTGCCACTTTTTCTAAGGAAAAAAAATCCAAAAAACGCCTTTTTTTAGACTTTTACAGTGGTGTAATCCTTCAAATTCCAAACACTTGTTTTTACAGTGAAAAGTTGAATTTTTTCGACGTAAATGCACTTTTTTGCCCTTTAAAAAGCTTGCATCTTCTCACACAACGAATCTAATGATATTCTCATATTGTAAATGGCAGTTACTCATATTTCTCACGAGATTCTAATCCTAAATGTAAAAAAAAAAGAAAAAAATATCAATGGTTCCAATCGTGCCTCCTCAACAGGCACTATATGCAGTTACCTGGTTCCCGTATATATTGGAATGCCAAATTATTGCAACACTATGCCAGTTTGTGTTTGTGCATTTGTTGGGTGCCTTGAGTTAGTCCAGCAAAAAGCAAGTCAACTTGAAATTACCCAACGTCATGTTAGGTACCTACTTTTCACTTTTTCCCTTCCCCCTTTCCCCCTTAACTCCTTCTCTACATCCCTTCAGCGTTTAAAACTGTGTTTTTTATTTATTTTTTTAAATTTATTCATTCAATGCTATATAAATTAAATGCACTTCTTTTTCCCATTTGCAGTTAATGAAATTGAATTTTTCTTTCATTGAGCGAATTTACTTAAAAAGGATTTTCCCGATTATTTAAGAGTCATTAAATTGCAATCGAAAGATGTAATAATTATTTACTATTTTTTCTCTTTTTTAAAATCTTATTTCTAATTTTTAATTATCTTTAAATTATCTCTTTTTAAATTTTTATTTTTACGTTAAAAAAAAAAATGTGATTGAAGAAACGATTTCATAATTTTAATTGATTAAAATGATGATAAAAATATCAAATTAATTGACGATAAACATCACAAATGTGGTTATCTTAATTTTTCTTATTATCAGATAATTTCATCTTTAATATGTTTGCACTCGCCCTTTAGAAATACACTGGCACTGGTAGCACAGTGACCGCAAGACATTCACTTTCATTCGAACATACACACAAATTATCCCTCCAAGTTTTATTTTAATTTTTTTTAAATTTTTACCACACACTCTGCGTGAGTAAATATATATATGTTTTTTTTCTTCTTTCGCAATATTAATTGACAATTATTGGTTTGCCAATTGTGAAGTTTTCAAGTAATTCGGTCAATGATAATTCTAGGCCAGGTTATTCGCTAGGTTCAATAAACTGCGAAATTGTAACGAAATAGAAGGAAAAAAGGGAAAATCTGGGGAAAGAAGAAATTAAGATTAAAAGAATTTTATTGGAGTCTTTTTTTTTATTTTTATGGTATTTCTCACACACAGAGAGTCAAAAGAATTCAGTGACAGAGATATTCCGTATTTGGAGCTTAGTTGGGCACGATATTACCGGTTTTTACTTGGAAACTAATGTGATTAGAAATTTGTACAATTTCTTCGTTTTTTTGGGGCAAAAAATTGTGGGAAAGAGGTTTTTTTTGAGGGATTTGGGGGAATGATGGATATGGGAGAATTTTGATGAAATTTTTTTTTGAAATTAGCTATTTTCCCGGCAAAAAAAGGTTTATGAGTAGGGGCAGGGAGAATAATTCGAATTTTCGAATTATTTGAATTTTCGAATTATTCGATTTTTCGAATTATTCGATTTTTCGAATTATTCGATTTTTCGAATTATTTGAATTTTCGAATTATTCAAATTTTCGAATTATTTGAATTTTCGAATTATTCGATTTTTCGAATTATTCGATTTTTCGAATTATTCAAATTTTCGAATTATTTGAATTTTCGAATTATTTGAATTTTCGATTTTCCGAATTATTCAAATTTTCGAATTATTCGAATTTTCGAATTATTCGAAATGATTTGAATTATTCGAAAATCCTGTTAAACTCAAACTGGTGAAAGGGAACTATCGAATGATATTCGATATCTCGAATTCAATGCGAGATATCATATCGATTAATCGAAATTGATCGATTGGAAGCTGATGCGATATTGTTTTTTTTGCTCCTCAAATTAAAACAGGCAAAACGGAATCGAACTATCGATTGATCCAAAATTCGATTAATCGAATTTTGGGATCGATCCAGAATTCGATTAATCGAATTTTGACATCAATTGATCGACTTTTGATGCTGAATAATCAAAATTTGACATCAATAAATGGAAATTTGAATTCGATTAATCGAAACTTGAAATCGATTAATCGAACTTTGATATCGATTAATCGAAATTCTGAAATTGATCGATTGGACATCGATCCCCCTCGAGCTAAAAGAGAACAAACGTAACTATCGAATGAAATGCGATATCTCGAATTCAATGCGAGATATCGCATCGATTAATCGATATTTGAGAATAATCGATCGAAATTCGACTTAAAATCGTCTCTTTCTCTCATCAAATTATGTTTAAAAAAATGTTTTTTTTTCTTAAAAGTTTACAAATAATTCGAAAAATTTTAATTATCCAAAAATTCGAATTATTCGATTTGAATATATCGAATCGAACATTCACACTCGATTCAATTTCACTTGAACACTATTTGCACACTCCCATTCATTATCATAATGACCCTATCTCGCTTAAATTCCGAGATATCTTTAATCTACTGAATTACTCGAATAAAATAAAAAATTAAAATAAAAATATCTTAAACTCACCAATTGCACAGCAGTCAAATGCTTTTTCCACCAGAGATATTTCTGATACTCTGGTCCCATTGCTGATAGCATGTAGTATGCATACATAACTACGTGTACAGCATTGTTTATTAAATTACCAAGTGTACCGTGTCCACCGGCAATAAATTTAACGCATATCCACGTTTCAAGTGGAGTCAACGAATGATGATACAGATGTAGAAACGTAACTTGACAGTCTTTCTTACGTAGAACAAAGAATATCTGAATGAGAAAAAAAATAAAAAATTGAGTATTTACATTTTTTAAATTCGATTAATCGAATTTTGATATTGATTAATCGAATTTTGACATCGATTAATCGAAATTTGCTATCGATTAATCGAGTTTTGACATCGATAAATGCAATTTTGACATCGATTAATCGAAATTAGACATCGATCAATCGAAATTTGACATCGATTAATCGAAATTTGACATCGATTAATCGTAATTTGATATCGATTAATCGAAATTTGATATCGATAAATGGAATTTTGACATCAATTAATCGAATTTTGATATCGATTAATCGAAATTAGACATCGATTAATCGAAATTTGACATCAATTAATCGTCATTTGATATCGATTAATCGAAATTTGATATCAATAAATGGAATTTTGACATCGATTAATCGAATTTTGATATCGATTAATTGAAATTCTGAAACTGATCGATTTGACATTCTTCAATACTCCCCCCCCCCCCCCCTCCAAAAAAAAGAAATTATTAATTAGTAAAGAGAAATTGATTGAAGTTCATCGAATCGAGGAATTTTTTTTTTCAAGTTTTCCTTCAATATTTCAGAATGACCGCATTTTTGTAATGTTAATATAAAAAAAAAGAAAAGAAGAAATTAAGAAATCAACAGTTAATGGGAAGTGGATGTGGCAAACGTGATCATTAATCGCTGATTCTTTGTATCAACCCGCGGGTGGTTTATTAATATCGAGGAGTTAATGATTCATAGAAAAATGTTGTGAAAAAAAATTACATTCCATTTTTTTTTTTTAATCTTAATGTTTGCATAATTTCAAGAACTTTCAAATTAATGATCTTTGTGTATTTTGAAAAATACTGGATTCACAGTATTTTTTAAGAAACCTTTTTTTTTGTGGAGAATTAAATTTTCCGAAGAAAAAGGACACTTTGTATTTTTTTTCCTAAATAAATAAGGAAATAGTCACTTTTCTATTCAAAAATTGAGGAAAAATCGTGGGATTAATTATGATAATTATTATAATTAATCCCATGATTTTAGCACACATCTTTACCTTTTTTTTTTGAATTTTTTTAAACAAATAAATTAGAACAAAAAAATATTTAAAAAATTTTCAGTTATAAGGTTTTGCATTTTCTGCATTTGCAAATTTTTTTAAAATTAATTTTATTTGTTAAATTATTAAAAAAAAAAAAAAAAAATGAATTTAGTAAAAAAAGGAAATTAATTTAAGAAAAAAAGGAAATTAACTAAAAAAAAAAGGAACTGCAAATTGTCAGATGTCTGCTATTTTCCCTATCATGCTTAAATCTAAAGATTATTTTAATGTGATCGAGGGCTTCTTTTTTTTTCTCACCGTGTCAGCGAATTCTGTAAATTTGCTGATAAAGTACCACCAGCAGAGACTAGCCATTCGCATTGCTGTGGGATTGTGTGAATAGTCAACTGGCTGACACTTGTAACTGTAGTCCGATAGCCAACCGGACATTAAATGCTGAAAATCAAGTGAAAGATGAGAATTATAAAAAAGCATTGATGCAACAAAAAATTAAATTATTAAATTTTTTAGTAAAAATTTGAACAGATGAATTTATTAGGAGAAGGTGGGGTAAAATGGACACTTCAATTGAACGGTTCGAGATGGAGATTTTCTGATGATTTCATTGGAAAACTGAGAAAATTTTAGACGAAAAACAAGTGTCAAAATTTTTTTTTCAATTTTTGGAAAAATTTACTTTTTTGGTCAAGTTTTGAAGGGATTTCCCTTTTGAAAATCGAAAAAATTCACTTTTTTGGCGATATCTCTGGTTCTGTTGGTCGTAGCGACCTGGGGTTGATCTCAAATGAAAGATGAGCTCATTTCCCATCGATTTATGTGGTTCAAATTTTTTTAAAATCAATTTTTCAAATATTTATAGGTCATTTTCTGAAAATTAGTTATTGCCCTATAAGTACTTGAAAAAATTGATATTTCTCTTTTTAAACCCCATAAATCGATGGGAAATGAGCTCACCTTTCATTTAAAATCAGCCCCAGTTTCGCTACGATCAATAGAACCAGAGATATTCTCGAAAACCTGAAATTTTTCAAAAACAGAAGCCTTTTACCTTCAAAACTTGCGCAGAAAACGAAATTTTTTAATAATTCCAAAAAATAACTTCTGACATATGATTTTCATGGGAAATTTTCTCATCTTTCCAATGGAATCATCAGAAAAAATCTATCTCCAATATTTCTATTCATTTCAAGTAAATTTCATAGTATAAAAAACCAAAACCAACTCGTGCCCGTTTTACCCCTTGTGTCCATTCAACAAAAAGCAATAAATAAATCAATAAATCAATAAATATTTAAAAAATATAGAGAAAAATTGCACTTGTAGGTTTTTTGAATTCACTACATGTGCATATTTTTTTCGAAATAATTTATTTGTTAAAAAAAATTATCAGATATCTGCTATTTTCAGTATCATTAATGCAAAACTTTGGCAATCTTCAAGAATTCAAGAATTTTTTATCTCTCTCTACGATTCTCTCATTATCATGGAATTTGTCAGATCGTGTGTGTGTGTGTGTGTGTGTAAGTGCGTTGAGCATTTTCCTTTTCATAATTCCTCTTTTTTTGCTCAATGAAAATGAACGTAACCCATATTCTTTGATCTATTGGCACTCTCGTAGTGTTTTCGTCATAATTCATTTGGACGACTATTGCGGTATACTTGGGTATTTTCATGAGCCTTGAAGACCTTGTTTATGGAAAGTAATCGGAGAAAATTTCATAGGGATTGTGGTTGATGAAAAATGAATGGAGATATATGTGCTGCAGGAAAAAAAAACGTTGCAGAAACGATTGGAGATAATTCTTTTTTAATTTTTCTACTTTTTGCTGAATATTTTGAAATTAAATCGAGAGGAGATACGCAAATTTCTGTGGAAATCGTTCTTTGTAGAGCAAAAAAAAACCCACAAAAAGGTCTCATGGAGAAAAAAATTTTTTTTTAAAATTTAAATGCAAGGAAATGTGGGGCAAAATGGACCCTTTGGGTTAACATGATTCAGGATTTTTTTTCGGAGTGAAGGACTCGATGAAAAAATTTGAAAAAAATTGAGAAGATGCTCTAATATGTGGACATTGTTGGTGAATTTTTTCAAATTTTTTTGAAGACTCCTTCACTCTCAAAAAAAATCCCAAATAATTTTGACCAACAGGTCCATTTTGCCCTCATTTTCCTTATATGAATAAAAAAAAATGTGAATTTTTTTTTTGCCACAAGAACCTTTGGTTTTCTAGTGCCTATGTAGAAGGGCGTATCTCCATTACATTTCAAAAGATCAAAAAAAAATTGAAACCACAATTATTCCGATTCCCAGAAAATATTAAGAGAAATGTGCAAATGTGGGTCAAGGTGTTGAAAAAAAAAAGGACCAAAAATCTCTCTCATGTTTGACCTTCCCCAAGAATTTGCCAAGGCTGTATGTCACCTTAAATCATGATTATGATGATATTTTGAAACATTCCTTGCTTGAGATCAACTCGTGCTACCACATGAATTTGCACAAGCCACCACTTACGCAAGCATTGACCCCCACGAATATTATCCTTACAAACGTAATAATTTTTTTTTAAATAAAAAAACAAGTGGAAAATAGTATTGCTTTCCAACTGAAATAGTTTTTTCTGCTGATACTTTAGCAATATGCTTTCGAATGGAAGTGATACAACTTTTTTCAAACCATCATGAAAATATCAAATTTTGAAAAATTCATTAAAACGCTAATAACTCTAGAACTAATCATGCAAATAAGCTCAAAATTGACAGACATTTAACTGATAAAACTCTCGAGATAATATATGAGTATAGATAACATCAGTTGAATAGTTTCCAGAAATTCCATTAAAAACTGATTTCCGAAAAATGGACATATCTCAAAAATTACCGATCGAATTCTCTTCAAATAAAGCTTAAAAAATAGACTTCGTCGAGAGGAAATTTTCCACAAAATATGAAATTTTTCTATAAAATCGTTTTGCTGTAATTGAGACTTTTATGCACACACAGACATACACACATACACAGACATGCGCTAAAAATATCATTTTCTTTCTATTTGGATCATTTTAAGTATCTTCTATTAAAAAAATTACAATCGAAAATTCTGATGATTACATAGCTTCCATTCGGAAGGAAAAGCGGATTATTGTTCTCTGCTTTCCCCTCTCTCTATCTGCCGAAAAACTTCCGAGTGAAAGACAAAACGAAATATCGATAACGGAGTAATTACAAATTCCATTTGTGTGTTATTCGTCCTACTTTTCAAGCATCAATTGAAACCGGTTCTCCACATGCTGGAGCACACCTAGTTCTACAGATTAAAAAAAAAAGAAAATGCGCTTCCTTTTGATCCTAGGATTTTCATTTTCGAGTGTTTAGAGTTCATTTTCTTTTTACTTGAAAAAAAAAAATTAGAAAAATGTGTTTTCATGTTTTTTTGGTTCTACGATTTTTTTTTACAAAGACGAAGATTTTTCGTTTTTTCCATCCAAAAAAAAAATGGACTTTTTTCATTTTGAGGATGTATGATCATGACAAAAATGTTCGATTTGGGGCTTCAGAATTTTTTTAGAGTTAGATTATTCCTCAAAGAATTTTACTATAAAAAGTCCGGTGTAGGTAACCATTCATATAAGAAAGAAAAAAATTATTGAAAATTGACAGAAAATACATGGGCTCTTATGGAGAAATGGAGGTTATGATCGTAAATTAATAAATATCCAATTTTCAAGCTCCCGTAGTACAAAGAACAAATATTCATAAGAAAAATGGATATCGTAGTAATTCGGAAATATTTAAAAAATCCTATGTATTCATTCATCCTGAAGAGAAAAATAGAATTGAAATTCGAATTACTTCACTTCATCATTCATTTCTCGCCGTGATTGGCCAGATTCACAGTACACGGTCACGTGGTCATTCACTTCGGCTCTCCCCGCAACCGTTCGAGCCTATCCCCACCAATCAAAATTCACGGTTCCCCCACTCTCTCGATCATACATCCTTAAGAGTTTCATTGTTGAGTGTTTAAAGTTCAATAGTGAAGAGATAAAATAGGATAAATCGACTTATCTTTGTGATCATTGTGAAAGAAATATTTCGGAAACTAAGTGAGATGAGGCGATATTACCCATCTTTTTTGATAGACAATTTTTAAGAGTTACAAAAGAGGCTCAGAGCAAAATTGCCTTATCTCGCTTATTTTCTGAAGTATTTCCCAAAAACTAAATGAGAAAGAAATGGATTTATCTTATTTTATCTCTTCGCTACTGAGTTCGTTTTTTTTTTTTTGCTGCAAAAAAAAATGAATATGACAATTTTCATATTTTGTCTTTTTCTCCTCACCTCATAGAGCATTCCACATGAAAAAATAACTTGAAATGCATTGTAAGCAACAAGTAGTGTCTTCAATTTGAATGGTTTCCTGTTGGCCATCATTCTTGGTCCAAGTAAGGTAACACCATAAAGATAAAGTACAACAATGAAAAATGTTGGAATTGGTGAATCCATTAGGGGCCAGTCACTGACCCTTGGATCTGATACTGTTTCTAGAATCTCTGTGTACTGCTCCAAGGCCATACGTACTAGTCCCTCTGCACCAACAAATGTTCGATTTGTATCTTGAATTTTTAACAGTGGCTCAGGCTCACGCTCTGCCACTAGTTCTGCTGCAGCTGATGCCATTTTATATCTGCAAATGAATTTATTAATTGAATTAGTATTCAAAATTAAGGTCGAATAGAACAGAAAACATGAGGATTTTTAGGTTTGTTTCCAATTAATTCCTGATAATTCGGGAAAAATGTGCTTTAATTTACCCGAAAAAAGCGATTAAACTATTCGAAAGTCATCTTCAACTTGTGAATATAATTTTTTTTTCTCGCATTTTTTTTCCATTAATCTCCTATCACATGCATGAGACAGAGAGAGAGGCAAATAGTTACGACTACCTTCTAATTAAAATTTCTCAATAACTATACGGTGAATTGAATATTTTTTTCTTCTATTATTTAGTTAAAATGCTGTTCTCTTCGCCAATTGTTTTTAAATAATGGGTCAATCCTGTGGTTTTTTAGTAATTTCGTTATTTCCGTCCGATTTAGGGCGTTTCATCCCCAAAACCGGTATTTTCAGTAACTTTGATAATTCATATCTCATAAACTGGACGGAAAAAAATTATGA
Organism: Aleiodes leptofemur; assembly: GCA_963942555.1. Lineage (NCBI taxonomy): Eukaryota > Metazoa > Arthropoda > Insecta > Hymenoptera > Braconidae > Aleiodes > Aleiodes leptofemur. The sequence continues at coordinate 1,248,292 of OZ012621.1, read as the reverse complement.
AAAAATTCAGAAAAATGTTAAAAAATATCATCTTTGATACGGCATCAAAATAAACGCCTTTGACGATATTTATTGATATTTTTGTTATAAAAAAGAGTCAATGACTAACGAAAAAAATTAGAAAGTCAATGCTTCTGTTATTTCGTGAAGAATATCATAATTATTGCTAAAAAATGAATTTGAAAATTTAATAGAATTAAAGAAAAAATAATAATAAAATTTATCACGAAATTTAAGAGATTTTAAGGTAATAGTAATTAATAAAATCTAATTATTAATGAATAGGCAAAAAAAGATTAAACAAATTTCACGAAGAAACCAAGAGAAAAATTGATTAAATGAAGAAAATGAGTAAAAATACAAAGTAAATTGTTAAATTAGAGAAATTGAGGTTTGAAAAAGTTCATTACAATGTAATAATTCCCTTTTAATTAAAAAAAAACATTTTTCCCCGATTTTTTATTTAAAAAATCAGCAGAATATAATTCATTTTTTTTCACCCAATTTCCTCCATTAAATTTCCGTCTAAATATCAGACTAGGTTAACGGTACAAATCATCATCATTACGTCAACCAGAATTTCTCAGGAAGTGACAAAATGTCCATTGAACGTAACTAATGTAAATTGCATTATCGATCATCGTTACTTCTAGGTAAATCCTTTCTTGTCCCCATAGACACTCAACATTTGCAGCATCATCGTCTTCAATGAAGCTACTCTTGTGTCAACCCCCCCCCCCCCTCTCTTCATCCCAACAATTCGAATCAGTGCAAAAAAAAAATTCAAAGAAGAATAAATAAGAAAAATGGAACAATTCTCATTTTAAGAGACTGTGTTCTCCTCTGATTGATCGACCTGTCAGCAATTTTAACTTCCGCATCTTTAAAAACAGTAAATTGTATTCAACAATCTTGAATTACGTGAATAGAATTAATTTATATCATGACGCAATTTTATATTTCATTGAATTCTCCCGAAATCGAAAAAATTGCAAAAAAATACGTTTACGTTAGTCTTTCAATAAATATCTCGAAAACCGTTGGAATTACGAGGATTTATCAAGAGAGCTTTTTTGTAGAACACAAAATTCTCTACAAAAAAGGTCTCTTCATAAATTTCTCTAAATCCACGAGTTTCAAAGATCCTTTTACTTTAATCAGTTGCAACGAATTAATTGTAGTTTAATTTCATCTCAACACTTGATAATTAATTGATACGCTTTGAGATGTGGCCTTGAGGCTGCATAAGGTCATTAAAATTGAGAGAGAGGGTATCCCGAGGCAATCGAGAACTTTCGGTTCCAGCCTTGATATCGAAATTCCCCCCGAAAAAAACCGCAATTTCCTTTGGCAATTACAAAAAATTTCTTCATCTCCATTGGATTAACGGTTATTCTATTAAAAACTAGAACAATAAAATTAATCTCTTCAAAGTGCCATTTGAAAAATTCATTGTTCATCATTGAATGCTACCTCAACGTCTTTCTGTTTGTACAATCATCCCAAAAAATGTGGAAAATTGAAAAAATCGAAATAAATCACATGCACGACTTCGAAAAAATGCCAAAATAAAAAGCCAATTGCTATATATATACCGAAATGTGGGAATGACAATTTTATTTGTTAATCAAACTAAATTATTTAATTATCAAACTTCATTATTTAACATAATAAATAATAATTAATTAACTTGATTATTATTTATTAATTATTAAAAAATTTTATATTGCAGTTATGCAAAATTTCGTTGATTTTTTTTTTTCCGTGGTTATTCAATTTTTTTGGCACTTTTTTTTCAAGTAGCCCATAAGGCTGCGTGTTATGTTATTCATTTGAAAAAAATTATTAATTAATAATTATTATTGAGATTTTGCAGATATTTTTTTTTCTCGATATTTGCAGAAAATGACTGTAAAGAATGTTCGTCAATTTTTCTTTGAGGATTGGGAAAATACAAAAAAAAACACCTCAAGTTACAATGATGCATACTTCTCAGCGAATTGATTCATACACATATATATACATATATATATATATATGGACTTGAAACAGAGTTGCAAACTGAGAGACGTGAGCTGAAACGGTACTTGTTACAGAGAAAGTTTAAACTCTTCGTTGGATGGCTCCATAAACGAAAGAGTCTCGGCCTTTTCCACAAACACATATATATATATATATATTATCTTTATATACAAGCGAATAAAAAGGAACACGTGGAAGCGAGGAAGATGATCATTTTCTCCGCGATTGTATTGGTTCAGAGAGAGAGAAAGATGCTTCGCCGTTAGTGGGTAAGTGGAACGAGTGCCTGGTTAATTGCGAATTTGTCTTTCTGTATTAATATCAAAGTACACGTAAGTGCGAGAATTTTGAATGATAGGAAAGAAAGAAAAAGAAGAGATGAGAATTAGAGAAATTGAGTCATCGATGGAATTCTTTACGGTCTTTTGCTTGACTTAATTAATTCCACTTGTTTCCTTTTTTTTTTCTTTTTTTTTCTTCTACTTTCGAATTCTCTTTTATCACGGCTATCTACGACCTCTTTGGGTGCCAACACAATTGCTCGTTTGACGCAATTATTGCGTTAATTCTCGTAAATTTTTTAATCAAAAAAAGGACGAAGTTTTGAGACTTTATGATTGGGAAATTTTTTTGGAGGGGAAGGAGTCGATGAAAAATTCTGAAAAAATTTGACAACATGCTGCTATATGTCCAGATTTTCACTGAATTTTTTCAAATTTTTCTAAAGACTCCTTCATCCTTAAAAAAATCTCGCATCATTTCGATTCTTATTTTTTTCGTGAAAACACTTTTTTCGGATTTTATGGATTTTATGGAGTCAAGTGCACGACGAAAGAATCAGGGAAAAGTCATTCTCATTTGTTTGTGTATGTGTTTGTGTATGTGAGAATCTCGTGATTAACCCACTTGCCACGTGAGCTGTGAGATTCGATATATCGCGTCTTTTTTTAGTGAAATTTTTTCACAAAAAAATTCCTGAATTTCATAAATAATTGATGATAAAAAAAATTTGTCTGATAAATTTCGCAGATTTTTTTTTCTCCATCGATTAATTGATTAACATTTATTCGCAATATTCGATTCAATGAATTTTTAATGAATAAATATGGGGGGGGGGGGGGATTAATCCGCGAATCCAAAGTGAGCGTTTCTTCTTACTTTCGTAGTGTACAATAAATTCCTCGCAGATAAAAACGCTTTTTTTTTCTTTTTTTTTTTAAACGGTACGGGATACACGACCCAGCTTCCTCGATGATTGCCACGCTGTTGCTCACGACCCCGTTTATCCATGAAGTAGGATAAGCTATTTCACTAAATTATTTTACAAAAATTTTTTTATGCATTATTTTGCATATTTGGTATATTTTGCATTAAAATTCACGTAAAATTTTTCATAAAATCGTGCAATTACAATTATTTTTTTTACTATTTAGGCAATAAAAAATATTAATAAATTTCATTGTTAATTGGTGTAAAAAGAGTTTAGAAAGTTTTTACGATTAATAAAATTGTTTTTAACATTTAAATACATTTTTTGAAAATTTATATAATCGAAAAATTTTATTAGAAATTTTCTAAATTTTTTTTTTCGGAAATTTTGATTTTAAATAGATGTCAAAAATTTGGGTTTTTTTAATATTTTGACTTTTTTTTTGCAATCAAATATTTAAAGTTAACATGTCCATTGAGAAATTCCACATTTGTGAACGGTCCAGCAACCTTGTGCCAAATAAAACACACGGAATTTAAATGTAGATTCAAAACTTTCGTAATAATTCATAAAAAAAAAAATGTATTATTATTATTTTTTTTAAATCATATGCGAATTAAAAAAAAAAATAGTTAATTTGAATTGCGAATGTGAAAATTAATTTTTCGCTGATTATTTGAGCAAATTTATTTTTTTAATCAAATTATTCATTGGGCTTTATTTATTCTGCAATCGACAAATCATTTAATTTTGTAGTACTTTAATGAAATGAAAGAGAAATAAAAATAGTTCCCATGGGTGAATGGGCAATTTGTCAGTGATTTTGTGGCCTGACGAAATCCAATGTGAAACATAAAATCATACGACTTTTAAAGGAGAGAAAAAAAAAGGAGATCAGTTGAAAAAAAAGGGGAAATTACAATTTTACGTTGTAATTCAATAAATAATCTGGTATTGCGTGATCAACTATCAATTTTAACTCCAATTTTTTTTTTTTACCTTTTTTCGTCAATTATTTTTTCACCTTTACTATGATTATACTAATCGTAACGTTTATCTCAGTGAGCACAGAATTGCACGATTCAGAGGGTCAGTGAAAATCAAGTTCGTTCGAATTAATAATTCGATTTGTGAAAAAAAAAAAAAATCCCATAAAAAATAAAAAAAAAAAAAATTATCAAATTTTCACAAAAACTTACCTCAAAATTTCTTTAAAAAAAAAAAAATTTCTCACTTCACGATCAAACTTTTGACGAAAATTTGTTACATTAATCCAAAATTCTCCACATATTCATCCAATTTTGCACACAAAAACTCTGTTTTTATCGATTAATTTAAATAAATAAAATTAATTTTTTTTTTAAAAGAATAAAACTTTTGCGATAACCAAAACGACGAAGCTACCGATACTGCATGAGATCGGTTGTATCAGAACTCAACGTCACCTTTCTCTCAAAGTTCCACATCGAGAAACACTGTGAAGAACATTTTACGTTCAATAATTTCCCCTTCCTCGTCTTTTTTTTTTTGCGAGAATTTTTTATTAATCCAAATTCTCTCGATTCCACTGAATTCAGCAAAAGATAAAGAATTGTCCAATTTATCCTTTTTTTTTCACTTGATAATTAAAAAAAAATGTGAATATTCATGGAATCATTGATTCTGCACAATGTGAAGAGTTTCCACAATTTTGCAAAAATTTTTTCTTTAATTTTTCAATTTTTAAAAAAAAAATTCAAATTTTTATAAAAACATCCAATTTTTTTTTTTTTTTTTTTTTTTTTTTTTTTTTTTTATTATATGTAACTGAACGTTTGCTGCTGAAGGAATAAATCGGAGGAGCTGAAGCTGTGGCTTTAAGTATTGGCAAGCAAGTGGGGCTCCAGGTTGGGGCCCCAGATAAAATTGGAGTGGGAGACAACAACTGCCACCATTAGTCTGGTCGAACTCAGTCAAGTGTCTGTAGTGATTTCTGTTGTGTTTAATATAAACAGGTAAAATTAAATGGGAGTTGTTTTTTTTTTTTTTTTTTTTTTTGACAGTGGGAGATTATTTCGGGGTGTCAAGGTCTCCATGGAAAGGGGGGGCCTTTAATTTTGCCGGATTTTTTGTGCCACGAGGCTGGCATTAACCTTGATGCTGATCACCAATTCTCCTCATTATTATTATTATTATTATTTTATTTTCACTTGCAAAACGAACGAATTCATTGAGTAATCAAGTGACATGTGGGGAAACGGAGAGGGTTCAAGTACTTGGCGCACAAAGTAGATACAGACAGCGTTTGGTCAGACATTTTGCAATTATGGGGATTAAAGATTAATTTTTTTTTTTTCATTGAAAATTTTATTGAAAATTTTTTGAAATTAAAAAAAATCTTTTTTTTTGGTTCAGATGAGATTTTAATGAGGATTTTATTCTTATTTTTTATGGGATGAGGATGAAAGGAATTTATTTTATTTATTTTACGAAGAAATTTTTAAAATTTGTATTTGAGAATTGAAAAAAAATATTGGGAATTAATATATATTTTTTTAATAAAAAAAAAAATAAAAAATAATTTTTTTTTGGCTTTTTTATTAAAAAAAAGCGAAAAAAAATTTTTGTTTGGCCTTTTTTTATTTGAAAAAAAAACAAGAAAAAACTATTTTTTTTATATTTTTTGCTTTTTTTTTTAACCCACAAGTCCTTGTGATTTTAATCTTCAATTAATTCCCATTTGGCAAGTCGAATTAATTTAGTGAATTATGAAAAAAAAATGATTTTTTCAAGGATCTCTCGATAGTTCAAGGACATTCTCATAAAATTTGAATTCGCTTTGAAATTTTTCTTTTTTTTGGCGAGATTAATTAAAAAACCCAATTATTGAGAAATCAATAGCAAAGAAATTGAAATAGAGAAAAAATCCACAAAATCATTCTATTTTTTACTAAAAAGAAATAAGAAAGAATTTATTAGTTTAATTATTTAAATTTTATTTTTCGTGAATGAAGATTTTTTTTCTTTCGTCAGGGATTTTGTAATCTGATGACTCTGCACCGGAATTTGAGATTTGAGAAGAAAAAAAGTGTGGAGTTCAAATTCTTTTATTCTGTTCGTCAGTATTAATAGAATAAAAATGCAATATTTTATAAAAATGGATAAAATTAAATCGAAGTCGCATTTTATTTTTTTATTAATTAAGTGATGAATGGCAAAATTTAATCTTCATATTTTTTTGGAATTAATTAAATGGGATTAATTAATTGCAAAATTTCCTTAATAATCCTTCGAAATTTTACAAATTTTTATTTTACAATTTTTCCAAAAACTATATATTCTGAAAATCTTGAAAATTTATTCAAGATACGAATATACACGTTTTTTCACTTTATTCTCACCGGCAAGAATCTAGTGACCTTGAATAAATAAAATTTTATCCTGAAATTTTATAATTTTATTCAACTGAATATCTTTTTAGAATAGATGAATATCACTGCTTACTCATCATAATGACAAATATGTTTTTTATTCATTCAAAAAATTCGTGAAAGTCATCCAGATTAACCCAGGGGAATCCCCCAGATTCTTTCCTCTCAATTGTGCAGAAAATAATTTTTTTTTCTTTAAAGGATGATTGAGAAAAAAAAGTTGTTATTAACGATTTTATACAAAAATTTAACTTTTCTCTCCACTGCACCGTCCAATCATCCTTAAGAATTTATAATGATGACAAAAATTTTCGATTTGGGGCTTCAAAATTTTTTTAGAGTTAGATTATTCCTCAAAGAATTTTACTATAAAAAGTCCGGCGTAGGTAACCAATTCATATAAGAAAGAAAAAAATTATTGAAAATTGACAGAAAATACATGGGCTCTTATGGAGAAATGGAGGTTATGATCGTAAATTAATGAATATCCAATTTTCAAGCTCCCGTAGTACAAAGAACAAATATTCATAAGAAAAATGGATATTGTAGTAATTCGGAAATATTTAAAAAATCCTATGTATTCATTCATCCTGAAGAGAAAAATAGAATTGAAATTCGAATTACTTCACTTTATCATTCATTTCTCGCCGTGATTGGCCAGATTCACAGTACACGGTCACGTGGTCATTCACTTCGGCTCTCCCCGCAACAGTTCGAGTCTATCCCCACCAATCAAAATTCACGGTTCCCCCACTCTCTCGATCATACATCCTTAAGAGTTTCATTGTTGAGTGTTTAAAGTTCAATAGTGAAGAGATAAAATAGGATAAATCGACTTATCTTTGTGATCATTGTGAAAGAAATATTTCGGAAACTAAGTGAGATAAGGCGATATTACCCATCTTTTTTGGTGGAGAATTTCTAAGAGTTACGATAGAGGCTCAGGGCAAAATTGCCTTATCTCGCTTATGATTTGGGATTTTTTTTGAGAGTGAAGGAGTCTTCAGAAAAATTAAAAAAAATTCAGCAATAAGCTCCACATTATAAAGCATTTTCTCAATTTTTTTCAGATTTTTCAACATATTACCACGGATATCCATTTTGCCCCACTCTCCCCTATCAATAATGTTGAAATTTTCCCATGAAACTGTTGACAAAATAAATTGAATATTATTAAAGAAAAATAAAGATGACTAATGAACCAGGAAACTAATAAATAAAGTTTTTCTTCTCCTTTCATTTAATTTCTAGGATTAAATTTTTTATCTCCTAAATATTGCGACACGTGTCTTCAATGACGTCGGATATTCCTAAAAAAAAAATCATTGATTATATTGTGCTGATGGTTAACGTAATAGGTGGGTTGTAAAGCCAATATTTCTAACTGGAATTAATTTCAACAGCTTTTGAAGAATCCAAGGCAATTTATGTTGAAAAAATGGTAATATATGTGTATTCATGAAAAAAAAAAACCACCGATATTAATTTCTTGTCACTGGAAATTCCCCTCTTTTTTTCTTCTCATTTTTACAGGTTTATTTTTGTCTCAATAAAATTCGGAATTTTTACGATGAAGGCTTACGCAGAATTTCATGCTTGAATTTGTTTCCGTGGGATATCTCCGTGTTTTGATAGACCAGGGTACGAGGGAGACTTCAAGGACAAATTCACTGTTTACGAAATTTCAAGTTTCTTTTAATGTAATCATGAGGTAAAACTGATGTTCTCATGAACCGGTTGGAGTTGCCCCTTTTTCGTTGATTCCATTGAAAAGCTGAGAAAATTTTACGTGGAAAACATTGGTCGGACGATTTTTTTTCAAATTTTTCGAAAACCCTATTTTTTGGGGAGATTTTGGTTTTTTGTTTGAAAATTCAGTTTTTTGAGGATATCTCTGGTTCTATTGGTCGTAGCGACTTGGAGTTGGTCTTAAATGAAAGATGAGATCATTTTCCGTCAATTTATGAGGTTTTGAATTGATTTTTCAATCGATTTTTGATGTAATTATGAAGTGAAAACTGATTTTTCTTAAATCGAAAAAATCTTCTCCAAATGTTTTTTGAATCTTGCCAGTGTCTTTTTTAAGTCTTACGCAAGTGTTTTTTGACTCATCCTCAATTTCCTTCGAATGTTGAATTATAGAGGTTAATCTTGGCATTGGAATAATATTATTCAAGTTTATATTTATTAAAAAACTGAAGTGAATGAATGATATTGTATATAAATTAATGATAAATTGAATAAAACATCAAAAACTTAATATCAGATTATTTCATTCCATTTTCACACTTTATTATGTTTTTTTACATTTTTTTTTCATTCCAGGTTATTTTACTTTTCGTTTTCTCCATACCTCTATTTGTGTTTTTTTCATTTTTTTTTACACTGAGAGAATTTTTCGAACTGTGGAACTAAAAATATAGCAGGAAAGACCTTGACTATGAAATATATTAACACCAAAAAAATTTTCATCAAGTAGAGCTATCAGATAGTACACATGACTATAATTTAGCTGTTTTAGTTATAATTCTAGGTGCGATTATTGATTTGGAATAGTTCGTTTAAACGTCACTTTTTTAATTATGTTTATCATTTTTTGTGTATTTTTTAAATTATGATTTGTTCATTTCATCAATGTTGTGTTGAATTGATGGGACATGATCTCGCCTTTTATTTGGAACTAGTCTCAAGTAGTTGCGACAGATAGAACCAAAAAAATCCTGCAAATACTGAATTTTTCAAAAAAAAAAAAAAAAAAAGCATTTAAAAATTAAAAAAAAAAAAAATATTTTTCAAAAAAATAAAAAAAAAAACACATGATACATGTTTTCCAGGTAAAATTTGCTCAGCTTTTCAATGGAATCATCGAAAAAAAAGCATCCTCAATATTTCCCCTCATCCAACTACACTTTCACAATTAACCTTTTGCATTACTGAATTAACAAAGGAATTCTCAACAAAGAAAAGGCATTGACGTCAATCAGCTTGAAACTTCTTGGGTAATTCATCAAAGTCTTCATTGAATGATGAAAATCCCAGATGCAGCCAGAATTCAGAATAAAAACATATCCACGTAACTCTTCAAATGCAACTTGAATTGTCATTCTGATATTCAAATAGAGTTCACCATCGTGACTGTTTTTGTCCGATTTTCTCAGTTCTCCGGAGCTTTGAGATGAATTTATTTGCAGTTGCACAATGGAACCGGCGAGCCCAGAAACGCCATTAAAATGAGCTTCGTGTAATTACGCTGATAAAGGAGAATGGGGCAAAATGGACTTTAGTTACAAAATGACTCAGGATTTTTTTTCAGAGTGAAGAATTCGATTAAAAAATCTGAAAAAATTTGAGAAGATGCTCCAATATGTCTATATTGTTGTTGAATTTTTTCAAATTTTTTTGTGAAGCCGCCTTTTCTTGCGGTTCCCTTTATTACTCTAAATTTGCAGAAATCTACTCTGCTCATGAAAAAAGATCTGACGGTCGATAAAACAGAAAAAAATGAGGATTTTTAGGTTAGTTTTCAATTAATTGCTGTTAATTCGGGGAAAAAGTGCTTCAATTTACCCGAAAAAAGTGATTAAACTATTCGAAAGTCATATCTTCAGCTTGTGAATATAATTTTGTTTTTCTCGAATTTTCTTTTACATTAATCTCCTATCAAATGCATGAGACAGAGAGAGAGGCAAATAGTTACGACTACCTTCTAATTAAAATTTCTCAATAACTATACGGTGAATTGAATATTTTTTTCTTCTATTATTTAGTTAAAATGCTGTTCTCTTCGCCAATTGTTTTTAAATAATGGGTCAACCCAGTGGTTTTTTAGTAATTTCGTTATTTCCGTCCGATTTAGGTCGTTTCATCCCCAGCACTTGTATTTTCAGTAACTTTGATAATTCATATCTCATAAACTGGTCGGTCAAAAATTATGAAAAAATTCAGAAAAATGTAAAAAAATATCATTTTTGATATGGCATGAAAAAAATAAGGATTTAACTGTACTCGAGTTCGCTGCCATACTACCTTAATTCCCTCTCATCCCAATCAAAGTGAAAGAATCAATATTAACCCCAATAAATATGATAAATTCCATTAAATAATCGTGGAATGCCATCGGAGCTCAACAATTTCACCACCCGAAGGACAAACAGATGCAGGTGTCCTCTGAGCTCTCATTGAGTGCTCGATACGTTCAAAAAAAATCTCTCCCCCCCCCCCCCTCCCCCCATTCGTAACATCACACACCTCTATCTTTCCATGTTTTTTTTCACCTCCTCTTTTCCCTCTTCGACAAAAATTACGAAATATTTTACAAGCCAAGTGGCGATGACCGAACACCAATCTCCATCCATTGCTAAATATTTTTCTCTCTTTCTCGCACTTTTACCGAGTCAAGTGAGTTGACTAACCTTCGTAAATTTTTTTTTTTCCTCCTTTTTTTTTTTTTTTTTCTTCTTTCAAATGAGACTTTACCGATTTCTTCTTTTGCTATCCCAACTCTCTCAGTCCATATACACATTCTCTCATTTTGTAGAACTTTTAAAAGAACTTAAATGACGCGAAAAACGCAGTCAATACTATTGCAACATGCTATAACATGTTGTCATTACTTAACAATTTTTTTTTAACATCTTAAATTCGATTATTTCATTGAAAGGAATTATTAAATTTCAATTTTTATTAATTTTTTGGATCATTTCAATGATTTGACAATCAGATTCTTAATAGGATCTTGGAAACTAAGAGAGATAGAGAAATTTTTGTAGAAACCTTTTTTGTAGCTCTTGAAATTCCCCACAAAAAAGGTTTCTACCAAAATTTCTCTATCTCCCTTCGTTTTTAAAATACGAAAGATATAAAATTTCCACTTTTTTTTCCCTAAACTGTCACTTTATTTAATTAATGTATTTATGTTAATTTCAATAACATCGACCTTTCTCGGTCGTAGACCTCCGGTTTTTTACGTCCGGTTTCCATTCAAGTCTAATTAAAATTTCAGTCTATGAAGAAAAAACAAGAATCTATCAGTTCTTATTAAGATTTATGTAAAAAAATGAGAATTCTCGCGTTATTTCCATCTTTTTTTGTAGAAATAATTCATAGAAATGGAAAAGGTCGTTTTTTTAATGGGCAAAAGGTCATGAATAGTGATGGGCGATCTCTGAAAAGAAAATCGATTCTACGAGAGTCGATTTTTTACGAATCAATTTCTTAAAGAAACAAAATCGAAGTAATTCAAAAATCGATTAATCGATTCAAAAATCGATTAATCGATGCAGAAATCGATTAAACGACCAATCGATGTGATATCTCGCATCGAGTTCGAGATATCGTATATAATTCCATAGTTCCGCTTTGCTCAAAGAAATTCGATTATTGAAGAATCGATTTTTAGAAAATACGATTTTATAAAATTCAATTTTTTTCAAGAAAAAAAATCCAAGTGATTCAAAAATTGATTAATCGCTTTGAAATTCTATTAATCGATTTAAGAATCGATTAATCGATTTAAAAATCGATGAATCGATTTAAAAATTGATTGATCGATTTAAAAGTCGATTAATCTCTTCATGGAATGGATTAATCGATTTGAGAAACTGTTAATCGATTTAAAAGTCAGTTAATCGCTCCAAAAATCGATTAATCGATTTGAAAAACTATTAATCGATTTAAAAATCGATTAATCGATTTGAAAAACTATTAATCGATTTAAAAATCGATTAATCGCTTCAAAAATCGATTAACCTGTTTAAAAGTCGATTAATCGATTCCATAATCGATTAATCGATCAGTCGATGTGATATCTCGCATTAAAATCGAGATATCGCATATTCCATCAGTTTTATTTTAGGAGAAATCCCATTTTTCTTTTTTTTTCGGAAAAAAATCGATAGGATTTTTCTAAAAAAAAATCGATTTTTCAAAAAATCGATTCAAAATTACCCATCACTAATCATAAAGATTCTCAAAAAAAAAAAATTTCGATTACGGAAGTTTTGCAGTCATGAAGATATCAATTAAATATCACGTAACTGAGGAGGCAACAATTCTTGAACTATTGAGTCATAAGGCTAAAGATCAGACATAACAAATCGATGTATTTTGTGAATTATCGATTTAATAGTTTTTCCTGTACAAAATACCTGGTCTCCACGTAATCCCATTATATTCTTATAAACAATGTAATTAAATTGATTGAAACGGCAATTTTCCAATTTTTTTTTTTCTTAATTCCTTGGAATCTGTGAAAAATTGAAGAAAAAAAATTTCTAAAAGTACAATCTTTGATAATTTATCAATTCGTTGAAATAATCTGTTTGTTATCATTGTGATTGTCATTGTTATTGCAATAATTAGTTTTTTTTTCTTTCGATCATTACTTTTTTTCTAAAGTGACGATATATATATATATAGATAAATATATGTATACTGAAAAATCTATGTATTATATTCCAATTCCATTAATAAAAAAAAAACATTAAAAAAATAGGAAAAATGGACCTGCATGTTTGAATAATTCGGGATTTTTTTTGAGAATGAAGGAGTTATCAAAAAAATTTGAAAAAATTCACAAAAAATGTCCACATATCGAAGCATCTTCTCAAATTTTTTCAGATTTTTTAATGAAGTCCTTCACTCTGAAAAAAAATCCTGAATTATGTTCCCTCGAAGGTCCATTTTGCCTCACTTTCCTCTATTTTTTTTTTTTTGCAAAAAAATTTCAAATAGAAATCATTGAATTCCCAAAGCCCCGAAGAAGGAAAAAACTGAAACAAACTGGGCTCAATAATTAAAAGAGAAAGAATATCAAAAAAAAAAAAGGAGTCAGTGAAAGGAACTTTCATTCGCAATTCTCCACCCAAAAATTAACGTAAAAAGAAAGAAAAAGAACAATAATCTGTAAAAAATTGCATTTGAATCGTTAAATGTTGTGTGTATAAGCATAGCACTTACGCCCCTTCATTTCTAAGGCAACCACACCCAAATATCCAAATTTTGCTGATTTGAACCTAAAAACCTTCAAAAATTCGCTAAACATCAATGTTTTCATTTACCAAAAAAAAAAAAAAAAAAAAAAAAAAAAAAAATCTTGAAAAATTGCATTTTAACATTTTCCCATGAATCATTCATGTAACAAGTGTGTCAACGTACAACTCAAAGGAGATCTAAATCACCTCAAATTATTGTAAAAACTTTCCTAAGTGTGACGTAATAAATAGTAGAAGCAGCAAGTTGATCGGTTGAGTGCAACGAATATCTGCTGGACCCAAGTAAGTGGGCATATAGGTGATTCCCCTCTCTCTCCCCTCCACTAGTTTAAGAGTCCTTAGGTGGGGCCTCACGCACTCTATCCCCCCCTTCCCCCTCCCCCTCTCCTATAAATCCTCATTTTTTTTTTTTTTCGTTGTCAATGCCTTTTTTTTTTCATCTGCACACTTTATTATGTTCAGCCATTTCTTTTATTTTCATTGTAAAATTCCCTCCAGCTTTAAATGCATTTCATAAAAAAAAAAGGAAAAAAAAAATTCTCCGTAAGCCCCACTTCTCTTACTTACTTACTTACTTACTTACCAACTTCCAGTACAGTATGAAATGAGATTGTATCGTAATATTTTCAGTTCACGAGTAGCACCGGGCACAAACACCGGTTCGGTGCAAGGGGCCTTTTAAATTTTCTCGTATTATTAATATTTCAAATTGATTTGATTTGCCAATTATTTTGGCTAATTTTTGCTTAATTTTAAAATTTATTTTATTTTTTTTTTATTTTTTTTTTGGTGATTATTAGAATGTTTTTCTGAGTGATTTCAAAAAGTTTGCCGATTTTTTAAACGAGGATTTTTTCATTCTGGTGAGTTTATTTGGCTTATGGTAAATCAATTTATTACCATTTATTTACGAATTACGAGGATTTTATTATCGTTAATTCATTGGGAAAGGAAAACTCGCGGATTGAAAGAGAGAGAAAATTGTGGGGTTTTTTAAATTTAGGGGATAATAAAAAGGAGTTAATGCAGTTGAGAAAATCATGAAATTCTAATTGCATTTGAATTTTTTTATTATGTTAATTATTTTAGAAATTAAGAATTAATTTATTTACTTTTATTTGCGAATGAAATGATTCGCGATTTTTTTTGGAGATGAAGGACTTTGCAAAAAAATCTGAAAAAATTCAGCAATAATGGAGATATGTTGGAGCATGTTCTCAAATTTTTTCAATTTTTTTCAAGCTTTTGCCGCTTTTTTAGAAAATTTTATTGCGATTTTTTTCTTCTTTTTTTTTGTTATTTTTTTTTTATTGCGATTTAAATGAACATTTATGTATTTTCAATGAATAAAAAATTGAATCTGATATACAACAAATTCTAACGGCTTCTTCCGATTCACATCCAGGCCATGTGCACACGAGGAAGTCGGCGTAACGTTATCGTGTTCACGTAGAGAATACACGTGTAATCATGAAATATACGTAAAATAGTAGAGTTGACAGTTTTCATTTTTTTTTTTCCAGAAAATTCACTGAGATTTCATGAATAATCGCAATTTTCACTGGACTCTTTTTTCCTCGCAGTATTTGCAAAAAAAAAAGAGGAGTCTTATTAATTTCCATAATCAATTATCAATGATTGAATAATTCAATGATAATTCCACTTTTTTTTTTCAAAGAAAATTCAGTGTTAATTATCATTGTATCAACAAAAATCCAATTTTCCTCGAATTAAACTGCAATTTTTTTCTAATTATCATGATTAATGCGAACAGTTACTTATCGCTGTAATTTTAACGGTATCTGTCATTTTTATGCTAAAATATGTGAATCAAATGCTCAATTAAATAATTAAAAAATAATTTTTTTAATAATAATCAATTTGAAAAAATAGCGAATTTAACAAAAAGCTCGAGAAATCTTAAAAAATCTTGAAATCTGCAAATTTTCAGATTTTTCGTTAATTTCGAATAATTTGAAATAAAAATGATTTTTAATGGTTCAAGTAGCAAAAGAAGATTGCTGGACTTTGAAATTTTAGAGAAATTTCGAGAAAAATTTGGAAAAAATAGCGAATTTACCAAAACATCTCGAAAAATCTTGAAATCTGCAGATTTTCAGATTTTCCGGTTAATTTCAAAAAGTTCGAAATAAACCTGATTTTTTTAAAATATTAAATAATAATCAAAAAAAAAAAATTTCAAACAAAAATTATTAAATTTTTTTTGGGAAGTTTTTTTAATTTTTCATTTTTTAATTTTTCTTCAATCCTAAAATTGAAACGAATAAAAAACGTATTGTCAACGTAATTCATACAAAATAATTCACCGATTCAACTTTCTTCCAACGATTCTCAAGAAAAAGTCACCTTAATTATCAAAAAAAAAAAAAAAAAAAAAAAAATCTTACGTCAACTCAGATTTTCCATCGAATCAATAGAGGTAATTGAACTGTTATACACGACAGATTGAATAAAATAAATAAAAAAAGGAAGAAAAATTCAAAAAAAAGTTTTTCACGTAATTCAAAGCGGTGTTAAGTCATACATGAATGATAGAATATTCAACATCACGAATTCTCCGATGCAATTCTCCAATCCAGGAACTTTGTAATCTGCGTTACGTCATTGGACGAGAAGAAAAAAGGAGAAAATGAAAAAAAATCCAAGAAGAAACATAGAAAAAAAAAAAAATAGTTGATTTTTTATGGGAGGTTCAGAATGTATCTGGGATGGGCAATTCCCATTGGATCAATTCTGATTTCAAGGAAGTGCATTCGATAAGTGAAGAAAGAAAATTCTCCCCTATTAATAAAAAAAAAAAGGATTGAACACATTCACCATAAAAAAAAAACACATTTACTATGATATTAAATCTCCTTTAATAATTCAACTATTATTCATTTCCCATCTCAATATATATGTATACCGATATATATATATTGCAGTTGTTCCACGTGTGTTACGTGTCCAAATTAGATACTACACAAAACGTCTAACGTGATCTCGCTTACTGTCTACACATTAATTTTTTTTTTCTTCTTTTACTCACGTAATACGAAGAAAAGACACTAGGAAGTAATCAAGTTTGTTTTGTTTTTATTCTCAATTTTTTTAAACAAATTTTGCGGATTTTTTGCGTTTGAAAGGCTTTGATTGATCCTTTTTCTTGAAATTTTTATCCATTTTTTTCGGGAAAAACCAGAGTGACGTTCGTTTTTTTTTCGCTTCAATCGCTTTTTCTTGGAATTTTATACAATAATAGTAAAAAAAAAAACATGTCTTTCCCGTTTTTTAGGCCTTCATTCAATTTTTTTCGGATCTCCGAAAAGATAATAATGACACAAATGGGTTTATCCCCAGCTGATGCATCTCTTTTTTTTATTTTCAATTTATAGTAACAAAAGGGCGTATCTCCAGTGAATTCCTCTTTTTGTTGCAAGCATTTTATTTCTCAATTTTATAAAAAAAATTCAAATAAATAGGCGTGAGTTCAAAAAATTTTTTTAATAAAAAGTGAAAAGATTAGAAAATATGAAGAATAAACCTATGGAAATAAAAAAGGCGTAAGTGCCATAATATGGCATTTTCAGATAAAGAATTCGAGAAAGGGGAAAAAGACGTAATTGCAAATATTCTCATGACCTATGAAAAAGTTATAAAAATTTGCCATTTTTTTAAATAAAAAGAAAGGCGTAAGTGCCAAATTGGAATTTCTTGAAATGCTAAAAATTCAAATAATAAAAAGGCGTAAGTCCAAAACGTATTCTGGAAAATGAAAGAAAACAAAGTGCCTTAAGTGCAGAGATACGTCCTTTTAACTTTAGCATTAAAAATTACGCCATTTTGTTATCATTATTTTCGACTATTCAAATAATTTTAAGGACATCATAAAAAAACAATTTAACGTGATTTTTTTGGGAGATACGTCTCTTTTACTGCAGAAATCAAGTGTTTTTCTGGCACTTACGCCACTTTGTTCTTAAGGCAATAATATATATATATATATCTATTTTTTTTCGCTCCATTACACTCGCGTGTGTTAGTGACAGTGTACAGAGAAAGAGGCAGGAAGAAAGCGTAGCGAAAAACCAATAATAAATTCCACAAAATGGCCAACTTTGATTTTAACAAATGATAAATTCAGTAGTAAAGTGTGTAAAAATCAATTCGATTATATTTTGTCATAAGTTTTTACAAAAAATATCTCGAAATATAAACAAAATCGAGTAATTTTCATGATTTTTTTTTCTCAATTTTTTATTTTTTCCAAAATATTTTGGAAAAATTAATGGAGACACGCCCTTTTTTTACACTAATTCTATTTTTCTAGCTCTTGAAACGTTTTGTAAAAGTGTCTTACAGTAAAAAGGGCGTATGTCCATTAAATCTGGAGTTACACCCTTTTTTTAGACTTTTCCTTTTTTTGTAGCACTTAAAATTTTTAATAAAAGTGATTTAGAGTAAAAAGGGCGTATCTCCATTAATTCTGGAGATATGCCCTTTTTATTATAATTAAATTTGCTTGTCTGATTGGTGTCGGATTTTTCTACTACTACTACTATTACTACTATTACCGAATTGAGAGGAATCAAAGAAAAACGGGAATATTCTGTTGAGAACAAGTTTAAAGAATAAAAACCTGTCTGAAAAAAAAAAAAAAACCTGTTCAAAGCCATTAATTCCTCCAAAAATTCGAGTTTCTTGGATTTCTCAAACCCGCAGTTACCTAATCGCATAAAAAAAAAAGGATAAAACATTTGACCTCCGTTGAATAAACGCTGAACGTAAAATTCCGTTTTAGTATGACACTCTGAGGATCGTTAACTATCTTCTTCGAGGCTCATTGATTCGTCCTTTCTTTTATTTACCTCATTGCAATTGAAACTGTAAATTGGTAAAAAAAAAAAAAAAGAGCGTTTTACCTGTGTCATGCTTATGATTTATTTGCCTGTAAATCACAATGAATCGATGCAAAACTATTGACAATGCAATTTTGTCTTCCTACTCGATGTATGACCTTTTTTTTTTACTTTTTATTTGTAATTAATTTTTTTTAATTGCAATGAACCTTTGAATATCGTTGATGAAGAGATGATAAAGATGATTTTGCAATTCAGAGAAACTTGGGAATTACGATGCTTAATAAACGAGTTATGATGGTCTCTGCCCACGTGCATTAGCAGTAATATCAATAAAAATTAAAATTGTGAAGATGATTTGAGCAATAAATGGGTAATCGAAGAAAATAAAGCTTCATAATAGCAAATAAGTCATCGAATTATTCATCAATTTCGTAACAGCAATTTACGAATTGGATTTTTAGTGATAATTTAAGATCGTTAAAGTAAAACTTTTATCTTAAAATGTTCTAGTGAACTCGAGTACAGTTAACTCCTTTTTTTTTTTGATGCCTCGTCAAAGATGATATTTTTTTTACATTTTTGTAAATGTGAAAAAAATTATATTCACAAGCTTTTAAAATTATACAGAGAAAAATGTTTTCTTAATTTAAGAATGTGCAGGTCACTTAAATTGAAGGACGTTTCTCACTTAAATCAAGTGACTTTTTCTTTTTTAATTTAAGAAAGTAAAACTCACTTAAATCAAGTGACTTTTCTCACTTAAATCAAGTAACCTTTTCTTTCTTAATTTGAGAAAGTAAAACTCACTCAAATCAAGTGCGTTTCCTCCTTTAAATCAAGTGACTTTTCTCACTTAAATCAAGTAACTTTTTCTTTCTTAATTTAAGAAAGTAAGAGTCACTTAAATTAAGTGACTTTTCTCACTCAAATCAAGTAACTTTTTCTCTCTTAATTTAAGAAAGTAAAACTCACCTAAATCAAGTGCGTTTTCTCATTTAAATCAAGTAACTTTTCTCACTTAAATCAAGTAACTTCCTTTTTCTTAATTCAAGAAAGTGAAAGTCACTTAAATTAAGTGACTTTTCTCACTTAAATTAAGTGACTTTTCTCACTTAAATCAAGTAACTTTTTCTGTCTTAATTTAAGAAAGTAAAACTCACTTGAATCAAGTGCGTTTTCTCACTTAAATCAATTGACTTTTCTCACTTAAATCAAGTAACTTTTTCTTTCTTAATTTAAGAAAGTAAGAGTCACTTGAATTAAGTGAATTTTCTCACTTAAATCAAGTAACTTTTTTTTTCTTAATTTAAGAAAGTAAGAGTCACTTAAATTAAGTGACTTTTCTCACTTAAATCAAGTAACTTTTTCTTTCTTAATTTAAGAAAGTAAGAGTCACTTAAATTAAGTGACTTTTCTCACTTAAATCAAGTAACTTTTTCTTTCTTAATTTAAGGAAGTAAAACTCACTTAAATCAAGTGCGTTTTCTCATTTAAATCAAGTGACTTTTCTCACTTAAATCAAGTAACTTCCTCTTTCTTAATTCAAGAAAGTGAAAGTCACTTAAATTAAGTGACTTTTCTCACTTAAATCAAGTGACTTTTTCTTTCTTAATTTAAGAAAGTAAAACTCACTCAAATCAAGTGCGTTTTCTCACTTAAATCAAGTGACCTTTCTCACTTAAATCAAGTGACTTTTTCTTTCTTAATTTAAGAAAGTAAAAGTCACTTAAATTAAGTGACTTTTCTCACTTAAATCAAGTGAATTTTTCTTCCTTAATTTAAGAAAGTAAAATCACTCAAATCAAGTGACTTTTTCTTTCTTAATTTAAGTGACCTGCACATCCCTAAATTAAGTGACTGCACATTCTTAAATTAAGAAAACATTTTTCTCTGTGTAAGCGAGCATTTATATTAGATTCTATGACATTCTATTATTCTGCCTGTCAAAAACTCTACAATAATAGAATACTTCACACTAGAGCAAGACAATTAACACTAACTAAAATCAAAAAATCGATTACAAAAACGCATATCTTGTCGCAATTAAACACTTCAATCAATTGCCTAATTATTTTAAAATCTTAAACTCAAATAATAAAACAATTAAAAATAAGCTCAAGCACTGGAAAAGTGATAATATTTGTTTAAACTAGAAAAAACAAAATTATACATAAATATTGTAAGCTTATCACTGTATTTTCTATGTCAATGCTTATTTTTTACTATGAATTAACTTTGTAACATTAAAAAAAAATTTATTATTCCGATCTATATACAGGTGTTAACTGCACGTCTATAGAATGTAATTCGGAATTAAATAAATCAAAATAAAAAAATAAAAAAAAGCTGAAGATATGACTTTCGAATAGTTTAATCACTTTTTTTCGGGTAAATTAAAGCACATTTCCCCCGAATTATTAATAATTAATTCTGTAAAACTCATTTTTATCATGACTAGAAAATTCTCCATTATGTCACTGAATATAATTAATTATCTCAGTCTTCTGTTTCTCCAATCATCAGAAAAATCCACTGAACACACAGTAGTCGTGAATTAAAAATTCATTATCAAGTAATGTCAATGAGAAGAAGAAAAAAAAACCTATCGAATTAATGACTCTCGAATATTCTAGAAACAATGAAAAAAAAAAAAAAAAAAAAAAAACACCAACAATTTCTCCAAAAAAATCATGAATAATTAATCTAGTGTCAATAAAATGTCACTCATTCATGAATAATCCTGAAAATGAATGAAAATCATATGTAAAACGTCAATTGCAAGAAAGACTAATTTTTCATAATATTTCCTTTTTCATGAAAAATCATACATCGTAGTACGTTTGACGTAAACAACAGTTAAATTGTTGAATTATACCAAGCATTAGTTCATCTTGCAATCAAGATTGAAAAAATTAAATATCACATTTATGCTAAATTCACTTGTTCATCATTGTTTTTTTTTTTTTTTGCTCCAATTTTTTATTCCATTTCTTCTTTCCAGGAGGAATATTAATGAGTTCAAGCTGTATTTATAATTAAAAATAAACGATTTGTGAGAATTTTTTCTTTTCAATTATGTTACAGGGGAATTTCCAATGAATGCCAGTAGTGGCCTTACTGCTGCAAAGATGTCGAACATCTATAATAATTCAATTGTTGACTTTTGGAATTATGTATTTCACGATATAGCTGGTAAATAAATAAATTAATTAATTTTTTAAAAAATTCTTCAATTTTTTTTTTTTTTATAAATTTTTTAATTATGAAAATTTCAATTTTTTTCGTTCTAATTAAATTCGAATATAATTTAATAATAATAATAATAATAATAATAATAATTAAATTCTTAAATTATGAAAATTCCAATTTTTTAATCATTATAATTGAAATTTCAAATTTATGATCAATTTTAAAAAAAGTTGATTTTGCAATTCACTAGAAATAATTAGATTCAATTAATTTTGACAATTTCATTAGGAAAATTACAAGTTTTAATTTTATTTTAATTTGAAATAATAGAAAAAAAATAAAATTAATTGCCCAGACTTGTTTTTCTATGAAAATTTATTGCGAAGTATTTTTTTTTTTTCGTCATTCATCACGTTTTTACTATTATAACTTCATGGAAATTTATAAAAAAAAAATTTATAGATCCAAGGACAAATGACTGGTTCCTGATAGCATCACCTGTACCAGGTGCCAGTATACTTATTGGATATCTTTACTATGTTTTGTCATGGGGACCACGTCACATGGAACATCGAAAACCTTATAAACTCAAGAGTACACTAATTGTTTATAATTTACTGCAAGTTATGTTCAGTATTTGGCTTTTTTGGGAGGCACTTGATGCTGCTTGGTTGAATAAGTACAGTTGGAAGTGTGAACCAGTTGATTTTAGTGATTCACCTGAAGCAATGAGGGTAAAAACATTTTTTTTTAAATAAATTTAAAAAAAAATTGAAAAAAAAATTCTAAATAATTTTCGAAAAAATTTCAAATCATTTTTTTTTTAGTGAAGTACTTGCTGGAAAAATCTGAAAAAATTTGAGAATATGGTCCAATATATGAATATTATTGCTGAATTTTTTCAAATTTTTTTGAAGACCCCTTCATCCCCCAAAAAAATTCTGAATCTCTCCTAACTGTTTTTTTTCTTTAAATCAAGTTTTAATACTGAATTCCTTTCGATTTTATTCCATTCTAATGATATTTTAATTTGTTCAATAAAAATAGGTAGCAAGAGACGTGTGGATATACTTCATAGCAAAATTAACTGAACTACTGGACACTGTATTTTTTGTCCTGAGAAAAAAAGATAAGCAAATAACATTTTTACACTTATATCATCACACAGTTATGCCAATGGTATCATGGGGCACTACTAAATACTATCCAGGTGGTCATGGTACATTTATCGGTGAGTATTGTGCAATGAAGTCTCTAGTAAACAATTATATTTGCATAAATTTTTAAATAATTTATTTTATAATAAAATAATTTTTAAAATAATTTTGAAATTATTTTTAAATTATTTTAAAAATTATTTTTTAAATAATTTCTTAGCAATTTTTTTAATAATTTCGAAAATTCTGAAAAAATTGCAAATATCGAAAAAAAACTGATTTTTATAAAATCATCCAGACAAAAAAAGAGCGAAATCATGAAAAAAAGTTAAAAATAATTTTGAAAATATTTTTTCAAAGTAATTTCGAAAAATTTGAAAAAATCTGAAAAAGTGAAATATAAATTTTTTTTTTTCTCTTTAATGAGAGCAATTAATAGGGTTTATTACACATGAATCTCACGAAATTATCATTTTTAATTAATTAATAATTCTACAGGATTGATCAATTGCTTCGTACATATAGTAATGTACAGTTATTATCTACTGGCTGCTGCTGTTCCACAGTATCACAAGTACCTCTGGTGGAAGAAGTACATTACTAATTTGCAAATGGTAATAATTACAGAAGAAAGCTGGTAAAAAATGGGGATTTCGATGAAATGGCTAGAGATGGAATTTTTTAAATGATTCCATTGAAAAAATGAGGAAATTTCCGGTGGAAAATACGTGTCGAAATTTTTTTAAAAATCATTTTTCGAAATTTTTTGATTTTTTTTTGTATTTTCGATTTTTGAGAAAATTAGGTTTTTTGAGAATATCTTCGGTTCTATTGGTCGTAGCGATCTGTGACCGATTTCAAATGAAAGGTGAGATCATTACCCATCGATTTATGGGGTTTTGACTTCAAAAATATCGATTTTTCACATAGTTATCGTGCAAAACCTAATAATCACAATTTTTTACAAAAATTGCCATAACTATTTGAAAAATCGATATTTTAAGATTCGAAACCCCATAAATCGATGGGAAATCATCTCAGCTTTCATTTGAAATCGGTTTCAGGTCGCTACGACCAATAGAACCGGAGATATTCCAAAAAAAGTAAATTTTTCAAAAAAATCAAATTTTCAAAAAATTAAGAAAAAATTAATTTTTGCACTTTTTGCCTAAAATTTCCTCAGCTTTTCAATAGAATCATGAAAAAATCATAAAAATAAGAAAAAATCATAAAATATTCATGCAATCTCCATTTTGCCCCACTTTCCCCTAAATTTCGTTGACTCAGAAGCAAAGAGGCGTAAGTGCCTATGTTATAAATGGGCATTTATGCTTTTTTCCTTCTAAAATAATCATTTAATGATTTAAATTAATTTTTTTAGGTACAATTCTGTTTGACATTTCTTCACAGTCTTCAGCTATTGATTTACGACTGTGGATATCCAAGATGGTCAGTATTTTTTACACTACCAAATGCCGCATTTTTCTACGTTTTATTCTCTGATTTCTACAAAAAAGCTTATGCAAGTGTGAAACAAGAAAAAAAAGAATCAGTTAATGGCACAAAAACAAATGGTAATGCATCAATGAAAATTAATGAAAACAATGGAGTAATACAAAATGGTAAAAATAAGAGCGAGTAAAAATCATAAAAATTATCAAAGCTGCGAGTGATTTGTTAAAAAAAAGGAAATTATCATTATGAAGTTTAATTATAAGTTAAGTTTTCAATTATTGTTGATTGGGCAGGTTCCTGTGTTGTTAATTTAAGGAATTATCAATGATTTCAGGAACTGCTCGTGTCGACACAATCTGTCAATTAAAAAATTATTGGAGAGAGTGGGGCAGAATGGACCATGTTGATAACGTGATTCATGAATTTTTTTGGGGGTGAAGGAGTCGGTGGAAAAATCTGAAAAAATTTGAGATGATGGTCCAATGTGTGGAGCTTGTTCGTGAATTTTTTCAGATTTTTTGGAAGACCCCTTCATTCCCAAAAAAAATCTTGCATCATTTCGATTCTCGATTTTTTTCGAAAAACGCTTTTTCATGATTGACGAATTTTTTTAGCAGTGTAGGACTTGATGAAAAAATCTGAAAAAATTTGAAAAAATGGTCCAATATGTGAACATTGTAGGTGAATTTTTTCAGATTTTTTTGAAGACTCCTTCATTCCCAAAAAAATCTGGCATCATTTCGATTCTCGATTTTTCGAAAAACGCTTTTTTTATGATCCTGGAATTTTTTTCGGAGTGAAGGACTTGATGAAAAAATCTGAAAAAATTTGAGGAAATGCTCCAATATGTGAACATTGTTGGTGAATTTTTTCAGATTTTTTGGAAGACCCCTTCACCCCCAAAAAAAATCCCAAATCATTTTAAATCACTGGTCCATTTTCCTTCAATTTTTCTTATGAAGAAAAAATCTTTAAAAAAAACATTGCTCATTACCCTTTAATGAATGCCTACGATACTGCTTCCAGACATTCCAATCTCTTGATTGGACGTTGAATAGATTAACAAAAAAATTGTTCTTATTCTGAAATATTCAAATTTGAATTTTTTTAAAGTTTAATGTTGAAAATATCTTAGAAATAAAGCGAGATACTCAAAAATTTTGTGGAAATCCTTTTTTTTTTGTAGAAAAGAATGATTTTTTTTTCTTCAAAAAAAAAAGGTTTTTATGTAAAAAGTCATATTTCCATTAATTTTCAAGATATTCTCAAAAAAAAGGGACTTTACTAAATTAATTTGATATTTCAGAAGGAGAATAACATTAATAGACCTAGTTACCATTTAATGAAATAGAAAAGTAGAATAAAAAAAAAATTAGGATCTAGTTATAAATTAGTTGTATTGTTAAGACCAATGATTCTGTCGAATCATTCAAAAATCAAACAGAAAAAAAATGTTAAATAAATATTACGTCATCTTAGAAACAAAGGGGCATAAGTGCCATGCTTGAAAATAGCACTTACGCCCCTTTGTTCCTAAGGTGTCACGATAAAATACTGAAAATAGCAGAAATCTGTAAAATTTTCTCTTTGAAGAAATGAATTATATTAAAAAAAAAATGCGATTTTCAAATTTTAAAAATTATGAATTATAATTTTTTTTTTTTAAAATAATTTATTTGTTTAAAAAATTTTAAATTGTCAGATTTGTGCTAATTTTACGGTCGTAAATGAATATCAAAAGGAAAATAATGAATTTTAAATGGAGTTAACTTGTAAAGGCTTTAAAAGAGTAGGAAAATTTGAAAATTCGTTCATTTACTCAGAGAATATAGTTGCCCATCAGTTCAGGGCCCAAAGATCATGGCTTTAAATTTTCACGAGGACTAATCACATATAACTCTCATTCTCGTTGAAATAAATAAATGGATTGATAATTCGTTTTTTTTTTGTCGTTTCATACATATATAGGAGAGAGTGGGGTAAAATGAACCTAGGAGATGAGATGACTTGAGATTTTTTAAAAAAGCAGCGGCTGCTTCAAAAAATCTGAAAAAATTTGAAAATAATATAGACATGTTGGAGAATTTTCTCAAATTTTTTCAGATTTTTTGGTCAAGTCCTTCATTCCGAAAAAAATTCCTTTATCATGTGACTACGAAGGTCCATTTTGCCCCACTCTCCCCTTTATATATAATATGTATATGTATATGAATTGAGGGCTCACATTTCCTTGCACAATTTCGAAAATCTAGGAAATTTTAATAATTATTAGAAAATATAATAAAAATTAATAATGAATTATTAATAATTAATAATTAACAATTATAAAATTTATAGGGTGAAATATAAATAAAATTGATGATTTCACATGTTTTATTCATTTTTCGAAATCAGTAAAAAATAATGTTACTATTTTGAAAAAAAGTGAAAATTTTCATTTTTCATATTTGAAAAATGAATAAAACATGTAAAATTAGCAATTCAATTTATGCTTTACCTAATAACTTTTATAATAATTAATAAATCATAATTTTACTTGATTTTCAGAAAGTGCAAGAATTTGCCCTTTAATATTGATTCTTAGATTAAATGTATAAAAGTTTAAAAAATGTATAATAAAAATTATATTTGAGAGTTAAGGAGTGAAATAAAATGTGTTCTATAAAATTAGAGAAAGAAAAAGAGAGAGGGAGAGAGAGAGAAATTTTTGGAAAAGTAAATTAGTTTGAATTACCAATAATTCCATAACTTTCTTTTTTTTTTGTGAAATAGTAAAGCGATAAATGTGTATTGATAATATTTTTTCATGTACAATTGTTTTTAAGTACAATTTAAATTTTATTATTATTATAATTCGTTTATTTTGTACATTATTATGAATTATATTAAAAATTCTTTGATAAAATTAATAATTTGTTTATAATTAATTAATTAAAAACTAATTCAATTTAATTTTATCAGGCAAGTTTGAAAATTGTCTTTTTTTTTTCTTTTAATTATTAAAATATATGAGCAAATTTATGTGTATTTGGTAACATACCCAATTATTTTAATAAACTAATAACAAAACGAGATTATGCAATGGAAATTGTCGAGTAATTAATTATATTCTTCTATTTCTTTTTTTTTCATTTATATAAATGTGCTTTTCAATAAAAAAAAAAAAATTCCTTTGATAATAAATATTCTTTCATTCATTGAATTATGAGATCTCACAAAAAAAAATTCGATATTTTTCTTTTTCGATTATTGAAAAAGCATTAATTGTATTAAACTATTGAAATAAAAATAAAAAAAAATTGTGAAATTACTTTCATCCAAAGCATTACGTCATGATGATAAAATTTTCCACTCAATCAACAAAAATTTGACATTCCATTTAAAAAATAAAATAAATTCATTCACAAAAAAATTTCTATACTTATTTAATTATTTTATAAATTCCTTTTTCTTTCATTAAAAATCAGGTTTCTTTCTTTTTTGTGTATGCTTTTCGATAAAAATCACTGAATAGATAAATAAATATTATGACATTTGTTGTGAAAAAATAAGTGAGGGCCTTTGGCATTGGGCAGTCCATTGCGAGAATTGTCATTAAATAAACAAGCATTATGCCAAATTGTGCCTGAAATCAATGGAAATTGAACATTTTAGTAATGAGATGATAAAAAGAAAAAAAATATTTATTATTTTTCTGAAATTATTATGATAATAATAATGATAATTATGAAATTAGTAAATATCTGACAATTTTTTGAGATTTTTTTAAACAAATAAATTATAATAAAGGAATAATTTAATAGAATCCTAGTTTTTTTAATTTTTTAAATGCACATTTATTTCATTTTTTCGGAAATAATTTAGATTAAAAGAAAAAATTAATAATCGGGGAAGTTTTATGCTATGAAAATTACTCGAAATCGATGAAAATATTGGAGATATGTTTTTTCTGATGATTCCATTGGAAAGCTGAGGAAAATTCACATGAAAATCATATGTCAGAAGTTATTTTTTGGAATTTTTCAAAAATTTCATTTTTTGCGCAAGATTTGAAGGTAAAACTCTTCTGCTTTTGAAAAATTTGAGTTTTTTGGAAATATCTCTGGTTCTATTGGTCGTAGCGATCTGGGGTTGATTTTAAATGAAAGGTGAGCTCATTTCCCATCGATTTATGTGGTTTAAAACGGAAAATATCAATTTTTTAAGTACTTATAGGGAAAAAACTGATTTTCAGAAAATCGACATATAAATATTTAAAAAATTGATTAAAAAAAATTTGAACCACATGAATCGATGGAAAATGAGCTCACCTTTCATTTGAGATGAACCCCAGGTCACTACGACCAACAGAACCGGAGATATCACCGAAAAAGTGAATTTTTTCGATTTTCGAAAGTCATACCCCTTCAAAACTTGTCCAAAAAAGTGAAATTTTCGAAAAATTGAGAAAAATCAATTTTAACACATGTTTTCCGTCTAAAATTTTCTCAGCTTTTCAATGGAATCATCAAAATATCTTTATCTCGAACAGCTCAATTGAAATGTCCATTTTACCCCACCTTCTCTATTTGGCAACGTTAATAATTTCGATTTTCTCAAATTTTCTTCAACGAATAAATTATTTTCGAAAGTTGGAAAATATGAACATATAGAAAATTCAAAAAACTATAAATACAAATTCTCTAAAATATTTAAAAAAAATTATTTTTTTGTTTAAAAAAATAAAAAAAAATGTCAGTATTGTGCTAATTTTATTATAATTATTTTCAGTATTAATAATTAATAATTAAATATTTACCAATTGCATCCAAGTCATGTACTTTTTCCACCAGAGATATTTCCTGTATTTTGGTCCCATTGCAGCAACTAAATAATATCCATACATAAAAATATGTACAGATGAATTTAAAAAACCGATTATGACTCCCTGTTCACCAGGAAGAATTTTCAAATAGCACCACGAAAAGAATGCCGTTATCGTATGATGATAAACATGAAGAAATGTGACTTGATTCTGTTTCTTCCTAAGTACAAAGAATACCTGAAAAAAAAAAGAGGAGAAAAAGGTCAAAATTTAATATTTTAAAAATAATTTAAAATTATTTATAATAAAAAAAAAAAATTTTTTTTGCAATCAATTGGAATTAAATCAATTTTAAAATGACAAAGTTTCAAAAAAGATTAGAGTTCAATGAGTTCAATATGTCATTAGTATTATCATTTAGAATCACTTTTCAATTTATTTCGAAAGGTCAATTAAAAAAAAAAGGGGATAACAATTGTCGCTTTTTTTTTTTTCTTTAAACGATAAAAATACAAATATGCCGAGAATTTTTTTTTTTTGTGTTGAATGTTATTTTGTAATAATTTTCTGAATGAGTTTAAAAACGCAAAAGATTGAGCAATAACTTCATTTTCATATTTCACGTGTACTTGTGAAATATGAAAATTTCTTGTGTTTGGTAATTTTTAATTGTATTCAATTGAATAGGAAAAATAAGAGGAATTTAGTGATTTAATTGAGAAAAAAAAATGGAAAAAAAATTAGTAATTATTTTTTAATATTTTTTTTGAAAATAACTTACTGTGTCTAGCAATTCGATGATTTTTGCGAAAAAATACCACCAGGCTCCTTCAGACAACTGCAATAGATTAAAAAAGAATTAAAATTAATTTAATTGAATTTTAATAAAATTTTATTAAATTTTAATAATCAATTGAATTGTTCAAAAAAATAGGAAAAGTGAAATTAGAGTTACTCACCGCATTTTGGAGTTTATAATCAGCCAATCCATTATTTTTACAGCCATTAGACATGAGATAAGTAAAAAAATTTACTTTAAATGCCTGAAATCATTAATTGAATAATTAATTT
This sequence comes from Aleiodes leptofemur, assembly GCA_963942555.1. Classification (NCBI taxonomy): domain Eukaryota; kingdom Metazoa; phylum Arthropoda; class Insecta; order Hymenoptera; family Braconidae; genus Aleiodes; species Aleiodes leptofemur. The sequence goes on along the minus strand of OZ012621.1, from coordinate 1,218,120 downwards.
CTTTTTTTTCATTAAATAAATAAAACTGGGATAAAATAGACCTTTCTAGCAAAATGATTAAATATTTTTTTTTTGTGTCAAGGACTTTGCGAAAAAATCTGAAAAAATTTGAGAAGATGCTCCAGTGTGTCTATATTGTTGTTGAATTTTTTCAGATTTTTTAAAAAAACCGCCGTTTTTTTAAAAAACATAAAAAAAAATTATTTTCCAGGTTCATTTCGCTCCATTTTTTTTATTTTTATTGGGGCTTTAAAACCTTAATATGGGTCAATTTAGCCCATTTTGCCCCAGTCTTCTCTAAATATATTCGATAAATGATGAAAAACTTACTGATGAAGACAGCCAAATACTGAAAACAACTTGAAAAGCATTGTAGAATATCAGTATGCTATTTAATTCAAATGCTGGCCTCGATTTCATATAAGTTGGCCCAATCTTAAGGACAAAAACGAGGTAACAACTGAGAATGAGTAAAACTGGTCCTGGTGAGCCCATAAGAAACCACGAATCCACTTCCGGGTCTGTAAATTCGATTTAAGAAAAAAAAAAAAAAAAAAAAAACATTAATCATTCTCCAATCAAAAAAAAAAAAAATCATTAGAAAATTCTTGGAGATAAAATCGGTTTCACATTCCATTTCTTATGAAATATCTCGAAATCTATGTGACTTAGAGAAATTTTTCGTGGACACCTTTATTTCAAGAGAGAGAGAGAAAAAAGAGAGCTACAAAAATTCCAAAAAAATTTCTCAAATTCCAATATTTTTTCATAAATTACAAAATTTAATTAAAAAAAAATTCCTTTTTTTTAATGAAAAAGAAATTTATTTCTTTTTATTTAAAAAAAAAAAATAATTAATTTTCCTAAAATTTTAATTAAATTTCATTTATTTTTACTTGAAATTTTTTAAAAAATTATATAATAATTCCTTTTTTTTTTAAAACCAGTTTTAGTTGAATTTTATTGTGCCATGATTTTAGTCGAGCTGCACAAATTTAAATAGACTCATTAACATAAAGTAATGAAGTATTTAAACTGTCATAATAATAACAATAGTAATGGTTAATGATAATGAAGTAGTTAATATTTTTGTTTCCTCCTTGAGGCTACTACTTTTTTCTTTTCCTCCTTTTTCCTTTAAAATTAGTTACATATTCGAGCTGCACGAATATGTGAATAAATAATGTTTTTTTTTTTTCTTCTTTTTACCTTTGTAGGACTCGAGAACTTCATTGTAGTTGCTGACAACGTGTGTCATGAGATTTGCCATGACTCTGATGTAATAAGATCCTCTTGCAAGTTAATTTAAATGAATTTTTCTGTGAAAGAATTTTTTTAAAAGAATTATAAAGTGCACAAAAATTTTTTTTTATTAAATTTGAAAAAAAAAATTAAAAAAATGAATTTTTTAAATTAAAAAAAAATTAAAAAACTGAATTTTTTAAATTAAAAAAAATTAAAAAAATGAATTTTTTTAATTAAAAAAATTTAAAAAATGAATTTTTTGACTCCAAAAAATTTTAAAAATGAATTTTTTAAATTAAAAAAATTTTAAAAATGAATTTTTGAAAAAAATTTATTCAATCAATTTAATACAAAATAATAATAATAATAATTCCATTCAAAAAGAGGAATTCTATTAATTTCCATTAATTAAAAATCCTTTAAATAATTGAGTGTGTCGCACTTGATTGATTTAATGAAATTTAACTTAATAAAATAATGGAATAATTTTAAAAAAAAGGAAAAAAATTAAATAAATTAAACTACTTACATTTAAAATTCAAAAATAAAATAAATAATTAAAAAAAAAAAATCCAATGTTAAGGTGAGGTTCCACTGGATGATCCTCACCGTAACGCTGCCCAACTGTGTGTCCCAAATGAGAAACAACTTTCGAAATCAAAAACTGTCATTCAATATAACTCGTGTGGAGGGCAGTCCAATACCATTGGACAGTACTACATCCCCACTTTTTTAACAAAAGTTAAACGATAAACTTACAGAGGAAAACGAGGCAAAATAGACCGTCAAGTTTGAATGATTTACGATTTTTTTTTGTAGTGAAGGACTTGATGAAAAAATCTGAAAAAATTTGAGAAAGTGGTGCAAAATGTCTATTTTGTTGGTGAATTTTTTCAAATTTTTTTGAAGATTCCTTCACTCCGAAAAAAATACTTTTTAATGATTTTTAGTGGAAAGTCCATTTTGCCCCTTTTTCCCCTACCATTAAATTTTAGTACAATTGGTATTTATCAGGGAATCACCCAGATACGTCAATTGGTAATCGTTGAAACACACAATGCCTTTAAAATTAAGTGCACAAACATTAAATTTAAATATTTTGTCGCTGCATATGATTAAATCCGAATTAATCATTAATTATAGGTATTTTTTTTTTTCTTTTTCTTTTTCTTCTTTTATTTTCAAGTTCGTGACGTTTGAGAGATCAAGTCTCGAGATAATGAGGAAAATTGAGGATGATTGGGCTTATTGAAAAAAAGGTATTATTTTGTTTACAATGAGAAACAATGGAGAGATATAAAAATTTTCAGATAATTTTATTTTATTCAATTTTTCAAGTAATTATGAAGTTTTTTTCTTTTATTCTGAAGGAAAAAATCAGTTTTAAATATGAAGATTTTGGGGAATATCGCGGAATTTAAGGGAAATACACAATTTTTTGAGAAAACCTTTTTTTTAAGGAAAAAGGGCTACAAAAAAGGAATCCACAATTTTTTTTTGAATATTTAATGAATTTTGAGAAATTCGCTAAAAAAAACTAAAAAGCAAACAAGTCAATTTTATTAAAAAAATTAATTTTTAATTTAGTTGAAGTTTTAAATTTTATTAAATTCAATAATTAATAAATGAATAATTAGGAATAATCTATTTTTTTCTATTATTATAATTAATAATTAATAAATAAATAAATTTTCTTTAATTTTTTTTGGTAAAATAAAAAAATTCTTTAATTTTTCTAACTAAAATGTGGAATTTGAATTATTTCGAAAGATATTTGCTCTTCAATATGCGTCAATAGTATTATTTGTCAGGAATAAAGTTCCATAGTTTCTCATGGACGGAAGTATGAGCTGTGCATAATCCTAAGAACCTTCTACACATGTGCATATAATGTCTTCCTCGTATTTATTCTCAATTTTTTTTTTTTTTTTATGAAGAAAAATAGGTATTATAAATTTATAATTGAATGATTTTTCATGTACTTTCAATTGTATTAATAATTGTAGAAAAATTAAGTGTAAAGGTATTATTATACCAATTGTGAGGTAAAATTGTGACCTTTTGCAATAATTAAGTATTTAGAAAACATAATAATAATAATTAAAATTGTATTTTTTCTATTGCTTAATGATAAGAAATTGATAATCTAGAATTTTTTGAATTTCTAATGACGAATTGAAGATAATTGAAGAAAATAGAAAGAAGAAACTCATTAAATTCAGGAGTTGAGCGAATGAATATAAATCAAAAAATTATCTTGTTCATTTTTTTTTTGCAAATATTTTGAGAACCAGTGGGTTTACAGAAAAATTGAGGATTATGCTTGGAATATTGAGGCATATCTGCTTAATTATCATTGAAGAAAGAATATCATTGAATTGATAAAGGATAATAGATATAAAAAAATAAGTTTCATAGCAATACGTTTCTTCCATCAAATGTTTTTCCTTTTATTCACAATTTTTCCTATTAAAAATACCCTTTTAAATTTTATAGCCACTTTAGAGCCACTTTTTCACAGCATAACTCGAAGGAAAAAACTATTTGCTTATTAAATATAATTTAATTGTACACCGAGAAAAAAAAAGCATTTTTGGTCTCAAAGGGATGTATTTTGTGCAATTGAATATGAAAAGTTCGTCTCAAAAAAAGCATTAATCTAAATCTTGTAATAAACCTAAACCTCAATTTCAATAATTTATTCTCAATTAATTTAATTCAAAATTTACTTTTCTATCAATTTTACGTTTTATTCTCTTTCTGGTTTCAGCGTTTCATTATTTTTCTCTCAAATTTATATATTTTTTTTTTCTATTATTTCAAAGTGCTATCAAATTCTTCAATAACTTTTTTTCTTCTTACTTTTATCAAATTTACATTTTTAGGGTTCTTATAATCTATATCTATAGAATATTAGTACATTTACTTGCAAAAAAATGCATTTTTTTGAGACTAGAAATTTATTATCTCAGTGTATTGATACATATTTTTTTATTGTTTTATTTACAAATTTATTGGAATAAATATGATTACCTTGGAAGTAAAGGGGCGTAAGTGCAATGGATAAGTCATTAGCACTTACGCCACTTTGCTGCTAAGAAGTGAAGAAATAAAGTGGCAAAATATATATTTTTTCATATTTTTCTGAATTTTTTCAGATTTTTAGAGTATTTTTTTTAACTTTCAAGATGAATAAAAAAATAAAGGCACATAAAAAAAATCAGCAAAAAATTGAGCTTGCTTTTTTGAGGTAGAAGAATCATATAAAAAATTGCGAACCAAATCGGAGAGGTCGAAGTCACGAGCTGGTCAATTTAGCATGGAATACCCCATATGCTCATATAATAGTCGTAAATAGTGACTAAATGTCAATTGTAACATTAAGATATACAAAGTATCAGAAAATTAGTTAAAAATGTTTTTTTTAATAGAGTCTCACATAATACTTTTTAACAATGTTATACATTTCCCAACAATTGAATTAAGCCTGAATATAATAGTGGATAATAATACAACAGTGAAGATAATTTATCGCACGTGGAAAGTAGAATTTTTTATTTTACAACGTGTAAAAAGTGGTACTTTATGCACAGCGTGCGATAAAAAATTGAATTTGTGAAAAAAATGAGTTTTACATTGTTTCATATTGCTTTACATCATTAAACAACTTACAATCATTTACAATGTCTTGAATCACGTCTAATCGATGTCCAATGACAATTTATGTACATTAATATGACATTCATGCATAATTTAATCCAAGGAAAATAGAATTGATAAAAAAGAACTCGTGCAGAAATTTTTTTACAATTATTTCTTTGTGTTCATGTGTTTTTTTAATACACAACGCACAAACAGCTTTTTATTAAGCAAATGATTGACAATAAAATGATTTAATTTGCTGTAGGGGAGAGAGGGACACCTTTGATCAAAATCATTTTTTTTAATTTATAATATAATTGTAGATTATAACTTTTTTCAATTAACAAAGGTTTATTATGAACGTTAAATATCCAAAGCATTGATTCAAGATAAAAAATATTGATGATTAAATATTTTATTATGTTAAAATTAATTATTAAAAAAGCAAAAAGTGTTAAAAGTGCCTCCCCCCCCCCCTTTCCCCTACTTTTCATTTGCAATAGGCTAAAAGTCTCAAATTTAGCTCTATATAGATTAAAATAATTCTGTAATCCTGAAAGAACTTTTAATTTTTATTTTTTTAATAAAATTTATTTAATGTCGCTTTTTAACTGCTAAAGTCATCAGTGACATGTAAAGCACAATACAAGTTGCAAATTTTACAGAGTTTTTAAAAGAATAGAAAAGAAAATTACAATATTTGATGTATCTTAGGGTCACACGACCAATAGATGGACACTGACCAAAAGTTATTTTCCAGTTTTTCCTTGATTTTCTTTAATTATTTCTGCATTATTCAAGTTTAATTGATTTTTAGTCGATTCACTGTACATTTTTCTGTACATCATTTTTTTCTGCAATTTTTTAACGTAATTTGCCTATTTAATATGAATTAATAAAGTCTAATATTTCCTTAATCGTCCATCTACTGGTCATGTTACCCTATATGCTGTGATTTTTAATTCCAGAAGGTATTCTATTGTTTTTATTGGTCCTTTTTTGGTGTCCAGAAGATTTTTTCGCTTTTTTTTTTGTAGAAAATTACTCACAAAAAAGGTTTTTTCATCAATTCTCGTAAAATTCATGATTTCCAATACATTTTTAAATTAATCTGCACTGTCATTAATTCGAAATAAATTCAAAGCAATTCCGTTGAAATTCACCGTTTCTTCAACTAGAATTTAAAAAAATAACCGGAAGTCAATAATCTGCACCTGATTCTAGAGCTAAAATTCTTTCGTAGTTTAAGAATGAAATTATGAAATTCATAAAAGAAAGAAATTACTCGGGAAGACGCGAGACACAGTATTTAGCTGGGGAAAAGAAAAAATGAATGAATTTTTCATTTTTTTTCTCTCTCTCTCTCTTTCTCATTCTATCAACCAATTAGTGCGTTCTCTCAACTCGAGACACGTATCTTTTCGTGGCTAACGGTAAAGCCATATGAGACTCTCTTTATGGACCATTCGAATTTTTCTTGTGTTACGTATTAAAAAAATTCCTTGACCCAGTGTTACATTTCCTTTTGATTCTTTTTCAAATTATTAAAAAAAAATCGATTTATTGAAGCAACTAGTAAATCATATTTAATAATTATGGAATAACTATAATTATCATGACTTGCCTTTTTTTATAATTGATACTAAAAATAGCAAATATGAACAATTTTTGAGTTTTTTTTTTCTCTCTACAAATAAATTATTCAAATAAAAACTCTGTAAAAAAATTTTTTAGTAATTTTTTTTTTTAATTTTAAATTTTTTTTTGGAAAAAGGTGCAAATTTTTCAAATATATTTTTTTAAACGATCAATTTGTTTGAAAAAAATTGGACTTTTTTTTCTGTTACGTAGAAAAAAAAAGTTACATTTTCCGCCGATTTTATTAATTAAAAAATATTAATTGATCAAAAGAATTGGTAAATAACATTCAACAATGTTAACTGAATATCTATAGCTATAATTATCATAACACATTTGATGACAGTAATTAACATGAAATATGTCTATTGAGGAATTTAAATTGTCAATAATTTCATAAACACTGAATATTTCCAAACAAACATGAAATTATCATTATTCTTTTGAATTTACGTTTCTACACTTTTATTCAGTGTTTAAAATACAATTATGAATGTTTTTTCCCAATAATTTACTACGTAGATAAAAAATTATTGTTAACACATTGTAACTAATAATTTTAAAAAATGGAAAATTTATTTTTCTTTCTTTTAATTAAAAAAAAAAATAAGAAAAAATAGGAAATAAATTCTTTTTTTTTCCAAATATCTCAAAATCCACGAAAAAAGTAAAATCTTTATCAAAACCTTTTTTTTGCAGTTTTTTCCCCTAAAAATTCAAGAATATCACAAAAATTTCCCTATTTTGCTCAAAATTCGCGATTTAAAAAAAAATGATTAATGTCTAAGATAAGTCGATTTATCTCCGAAAGTAGTGGAGATACGCCCTTTTCACTCGAATTTTCTATCACAGACCATTTTAAGAGCAACAAAAAAGGGAATTTTTGAGTGAAAAGGGCGTATCTCCATCATTTTCCAAAATATTCAAGAAAAAAATGACAAAAAACATAAAAAAAGGATTTTGTAGTGAAAAGGGCGTATCTCCATTATTTTCCAAAATATTAGAAAAAATGACAAAAAATCTAAAAAAGGAAATTTTCGAGTGAAAAGGGCGTATCTCCATTATTTTCCAAAATATTAAGGAAAAAATGACGAAAAACATAAAAAAGGATTCGAGTAAAAAGGGCGTATCTCCATTATTTTCCAAGATTTTAAAGAAAAAAATTACAAAAAACAGAGATTTATCTTGTTTTTATATTTTTTTTTTACTGAATTTATGAAAAAAACAAGAATCAAGTAAATTAGAATGTCAATTGCAGTGGGAAATCCATGATTTAGTGTCACAGGGTCTCTCATAAATCGAATGGTTTAGGCTTTCAGTAGCTCATCATCGAACGAAGGAAATCGAAATCTCTGTGGTCACATCGCGGAATTCGTGTTTTTTTTCTCTTTTTTAAATATCTTTTTTTTTTCTTTTTTTTCCTTCTTTTTCTCTTCTTTCTTCATTTATTCTCATGAGAGAAGAGGAAAGCAACTGAGGTAACTAACGGAATCTGAATCTGGCCTTATTTGCGAGAGGAACCTGTTGTACAGATGAGCACATTGTGCGTTTAAGAAGAAAAAAAAAAATGGGGAAAAAAAGAAATATTTGGCCCATTCGAATGAGAGAAAACAGAGAATTTTTTTTTTTTTTTTTTCTTTAATATTATTTGTTCTTATAAAATGTATAAAACTTGAATGAATGAGAAGAATGGTGCTAATAATATCTAAATTATTCAAATATATTCAACACTGAAAAATCACCATAATTAAACAGTTAAATTACTTTACTCATTTTTTTTTTATTGTCGGCTTTTGAATTAAATGTGTTTATCCACATGAATTCACGCTCCACGTGTTGAATTTTGAATGAAAAAGGGAAAAAAAAAAGGGGGAAAATAATTTTATTTCAGACTTTTATTTTTTATAATTTTTTTTTAATAAAGAGTATCAGAATGAAAAATCTCTAGTGATCCTAGGAGAAATTTTCATGAATTTCTCTTTATTTGATGAAAGTTGTTCTTGATAAATCATCTCTAATTCTTTCAAATTCAATTTTTCATTCAGAACAATGAAAAAAAAAGGGAAAACGAAATAACTGAAATTCTTGAAATAATTACATTATTTTATCGGTAATTATTTTCGGAATATTCGTGACTGATAAAGATATTAAATTTGGCGATTGGATTGACACGTGCTTCTCTCATTGTATATAATCATCAATTTGTCATCGATAATACGAAATTTACGTGCGATATCAGTGAATTATGTTCGGAAAATTAAACAATTATTACTGCTTAATTTTCGTTGAACAATCACTAAATTCTGTTGATTTTATTCACTTCAAGCGATTTATCGATAACTTTTTTACCGACACTTAAGGAAGTTTTTCCCATTTAACCCCTTATTTTAATTATTGGATATAAGATCTTGGATAATTCAATTAATTCTATAATAAAAAAAAAAAATTTCTCACACTTAATACATTAAATGTAGTAAAATCCGCCACCAAACCTTCATTTTGGCTCAATTCGTTGAAATAATATTTTCTTATACTTAACAACAACCCGTACATAATTTAGTTTATCAACAATTTAGTAGTGAAGAGGTAAAACAAGATAATTCTCTCTTTTTCTCATTAAGTTTTTTCAATATACCTCAGAAAATAACCGAGAAAAAGCAATTTTGCCCTAAAACTCTTTTGTAACTCTTGAAATTCTCTACAAAAAAAGATGAGCAATATCATCTTATCTCGCTTAGTTACCGAGATATTTCCTTCGAAATGACCTCAAAGATAAGTCGATTTATCCTGTTTTACCTCTTCACTACTGAATTATAATAAATAAGGGAATATATTTATGATATGAAGATTATTTTAAAAGAGTTTTATAACACCGATGAAAATGTTTGGGTTTTAATTACATTTTTATTATGTAATTTGTTCATTTTATAGAATAATAAATGAGTATCCTGAAGAGGGCTTCGCAAAGAAGTCGAGACATCGATACAAAAATTTAGAAGCATCGTAATTTTCTTTAAATGCAGCAGAGACCTAAAAGGCCATCATATCATAGAATTAATTGAAACCAATGATGATAATTTTTTACATTTTTCTGAATTTTTTCATAATTTTTGTCCGTCCAGTTTATGTGATATGAATTATCAAAGTTACTGAAAATACCGGTGTTGGGGATGAAACGCCTTAAATCGGACGGAAATAACGAAATTACTAAAAAACCACAGGGTTGACCCATTATTTAAAAACAATTGGCGAAGAGAACAGCATTTTAACTAAATAATAGAAGAAAAAAATATTCAATTCACCGTATAGTTATTGAGAAATTTTAATTAGAAGGTAATCGTAACTATTTGCCTCTCTCTCTATCTCATGCATGTGATAGGAGATTAATGTAAAAAAAGGCGAGAAAAAAAAATTATATTCACAAGCTGAAGATATGACTTTAGAATAGTTTAATCACTTTTTTCGGGTAAATTAAAGCACATTTCACCTGAATTAACAGCAATTAATTGAAAACAAACCTACAAATCCTCACTTTTTTCTGTTTTATCGACTGTACTGTGGGACACTACCTTAATCGAGTTTTTTTTTCATCATATACTGCCACCTGTTGAATCATTCGCTTACCCAAAGAAGCTTTTTTATTTTTTCGTATGATAAAAAGAATCGAAGGCCATTATAATAAATAAATAATTCAATAATTATCATATTCAAATTGAATCATATGTATTTAATGAGAATGACATGAAACAAATGACTATTATCCAATAATTAATTCATTTAATTATAATAAAATTGATATTTAATTCATTTGATTTTGTAATAATTATTTTTTTTTCCATAATTAATTAATGATGTAATAATAAAATGACAATTAAAAATTAAAATTAAATTAACGTAATGAATGAATATAATAATATATATTTCAAAAGAATATTTATCATTGACTCTTATTAACTTTACCATTAACTGTACCATCATTATTAATTCCATTGTATTGATTTAATTTTGTACTTGATTTTTTAATATATGTCTTGTAATAAAAATCACCAAATAAAACAATCATAAATAAATTTTGTGGTATAAATAGTGCTGCTGGCCATAGTGGAAAACCACAATCTTCAGTCCATATTAATTGTGAAAAATGCACTAGAATTAAGAAAAATTGAGCTAATTGTAATTGTGTTATGTACTTTTTCCACCAGGGTCGACTAATCTTGAATGATGTTGCTAAATAATGACAGTACATAATTATGTGAACAAATGCATTTATCAAACCTGAAAAATAAATAATTTTCAATTATTTTGCATTATTTTTGTACTTCTATTAAAATTATTATTATATCGGAATTTAGGCGAGATACGTCAAAATTTCATAGATGCTTTTATAATTTTTCGTTTTCTTTTAACAAATAAATTATTGTTAAAAAATGAAAAATACATGCATTTAAAAAATTCAACAAAAAAAAAGTGAAAATTTTTTTGAATATTTTTTTCAAAAATTATTCATTCGTTTAAAAAAAAATTCGAAAAATTGTCACAGATGTACTAATATTATTATTATTATTATTATTATTATTATTGAGCCTAGAGATCTACCAAAAAACTTCTATGAAAAAATTATTAGCGTATTTCCACTGAATTTCGAGATATTTAAGAAAAAAAAAGGGTAGTGAAAAATGGGGCAAAATGAACCTGTTTGTTCAAATAATTTGGGATTTTTTAGAGAATAGGCAGCTTTATGAAAAAATTTGAAAAAATTACACAACAATGAGCACACTTTGGAGCATCTTTACGATTTTTTTCAGATTTTTTCATCGAGTCCTTAACTCCGAAAAAAAATCCTGAATCATGTAGTTGCAGAGGTCCATTTTGCTGCATTTTCTCATTATAAAATAAGGTTTTTTTTTACCTAAAAACGTTACATGACCACCAGGTAAATACTTGACCCCACCCCAGGCACCCATAACCATGCCTGTATGATGATAAACATGTAAAAATGATACTTGATTTTGTTTTTTTCTCAAAACAAAAAAAATTGTGTCAATTAAATCAACTAATTTCACCATAAAATAGACCCAAACTGTTCTTGCAATCTGCAAAAAAAATTGAAATTTTAATAATTGAAAAAAAAAAAATCATTGAAATTTTGCTAATTTATGGCAATTTATGTAACAACATGCAAAATTTCATACTTCAAGAGCACGTGGATCATTTGAATAATCAACTGGTTGACAAAAAAAACTGTAATTTCCAAGCCAAGCTAGTGTTAAAGCCTGAAAAAAAAAGGAAAGAAGAGAAATTATAATTCAATGAATATTTCAGTGAAAATTTAAGGTAGTTAACTCGTAAAACCTGAATTTTCTTAAGAATTCGATGAAATTAAAGGATTAAATGAAACAAAGTGTCTTAAATTTAATGAAAAAAAAATGAAATTTTTTCGCCGATTGTGAAGCAAGATATAAACAATAAAAATCTGTATAATTAACATGCAATAGGTCAATCAAGTATTTGAAAAACCCATAATTTCCTGTTTATTTCGAGAACAGTTCTCACAATTTTTCCCCAAACGACCAATAGATGGACACTGACCAAAAGATGAACGGTTTCTATTATCGAGGATTTTCATAACTAAATGAATGATTTTTATACTTTTCACATCAATTCTTGATCATTACATCCATACAGATTTATAAACTATTTATTACATATCGATTGATCGAAATGTAAAATCATAACACAGCAAATATGCAACTGTTCATCTACTGGGGGGTTTAACTTATTTTCCAGTTTTTCCTTGATTTTCTTTAATCATTTCTACATTATTCGAGTTTAATTGATTTTTAGTCGATTCACTGTACATTTTTCTGTACATCATTCTTTTCTGCAATTTTTTAAAGTGATTTGCCTATTTCATATGAATTAATAAAGTCTAATATTCCCTTAAGGATGTTCTACAGGTATTTTATCAAAATTTAAAAATATACGATTTCATTGAAATTTTTTTCCAAGTTTCTCCAATTTATAAAGAAACCGTATGCAAAATTTTGGATTTTTTTCATACTTGGTTTAAAAGTTATAAATTTTTTAATAACCATTTTTAACATGTTTCTTATGGAAAATTCACAAAAGCTTAAGAAACTTTTCGAAAAATTGTTCAAATTTGATGAAACTTCGGATATAGGTGAGAAATAACCCCCAGCACAATTTGTTCATTTTTATACAACGATTGGGTCAATAATTGGCATTAAAATTAATAAAAATGCTTGAAAAATTGTCGATTTCGCGTAAGTGCTGCCAACTTGTGTCGCCAGAATTCCCTAGAATTCAACGCTTTTTTCCAAATAATTCTCAAACTAATTAAATAAAGGATAAAAAAAATATCTATGAAATGTAATGATAATAATATAATATTTGAACACCCACAGCGTTCCATAATTCCCTGAAAATCATTTTAATGAGGAATTTAAAAAAATCATTATTTCATGTTCAGGGATTGGAACACTGACGAAATCACTGCCCCTCTCATACCGCACAACCCCCGCTTACGGTAGGTATAGAACATCCTTAACCGTCCATCTATTGGTCATGTTACCCTATACTTTTGAGTATTCACTGTCGCGAGTCAACTACCTTAAGATTTTTTCTAGAATTATATTAATTTAAAAAATCAGGAAATTTTACCTTGTAAAAGAGATAACCACTCAATCCAATTTGTATAATATTATAAATTTGCATTACTCTGTCTAAATTAAATGGCTTTCTATTGGCCATTAATCTTGGACCAAGTGTGAACACAAAATAAAGATAGAAGCCAAGAATTGCAAAGCCTGGCCATGGTGTTCTCATTAAGAACCAGTCTTTTGTTCTAGGATCTTAATAAATAAGAGAGAAAAAAAAAAGCAATTAATTAATAAATTAATAATAATACAAATAAAGAAAAATTAATTAATTAATCAATAATTAGGATATACGAAATCAAATATTAATTAATTATATTAAATAGTGGCCTTGTAGGTCTCTCCTGCTAATTAATTAATTAATTAATTTTATTTAAAAAAATAGAAAAAAATTAAAATTAAATAAAATTTATAATTAATTTCGTTTTAAATTGAAAAATTTAGGACTCACCGGAAACTTCGTCATTTAGCCAATGATAAGATCGGAGGAGGACTCGAATTATCGTTGCCATATTAACAATTAATTATTAATACTCTCACTCGAGCAAAGAAAAAAGCACAAAAAAAAAATCACTCAATAAAATTCCAAAAAATTTATTCGCAAAATCACAAAAAAAAAATTAAAATTCTACGGAAAATTAATTCATATTAAAATTCTTTCTTTTCATTAAATTATCATCAAAGTCACTTTTTTTTATATTTTTTTTATAACAATTAGTTAATTAAGAATTTTAGTAAACTACGATCCATCCATTCACAACGAAGTACCAAGTTGGACTGATGTAAGTTTCTACCTTTGACGAAAATGCAACACCATTGTATTATAATTTAACGAATTATTCATATACATGTGTTAGTACTAGATTAATCGTGGATTTTTCAAATGAGAGAAGAAAAATTTTTAAAAATAGGGAAAAATAAAAGATTAGTGGTGAAAAAAAGGGAAGGGGGTGGAAAAAGATGGGTTTCGTAATTTATTGAAATTTTTGGATTATTAGAATAATTTGCCTTTTTTTTTTAAATTGAAAAACAGTGAATACTGGGGTATTTTCAGTTGCTGGTGGAATACTGCACTTTGCTAAATGCTAATGTTAATAAGCTCCATTTTTTTCCTTCTTTTTTTTTTTTTTTCCTTTACTGGACAGTTGGCACTTTCGTTGAATAACAATCATTATCTATGCTATTGTCGCAGACATAATTGTGTTTACTGATGATAACGGTTGGTGAAAAACAGAAAAAAAAAATCGTGAAAGTTATTTGGGAAAAAAAATTATTTTTCCTGTTTAAAGGGAAAAAAAAAAGTGAAGGAGTGGGACGAGAACGTTTTTTTTTTAAATTTTGAGGTCTTAAAAAAAAGGATTGAGAAAATTGATTATCAAGAGAATTTCAATATTTTATTCATCACATTTCGAAAAAAAAATAAAAAAAATTTAATAGAAAAAAAAACTTTCAAAATCAAATAATCAATTTTTTATGATTTTTCATGGAATTATAAAAATTTGAGGAAAAGGATTTGACATTAAAAAAATTGTTTTTAATTAATTGAGAGAAAATTTAAGAGATTTCTTAATTTTTTTGTAGAATAAAAGGGAATAAGTGGAAAAAGTAAGATTTCAATCAGACAAAATTGTAAAAAATGAAAAAAACTCATTTTTTTTCAACAATTTGCGATTTTCTGGAATTTTTAAAATTATTTGAAAAATATATTTCCTAATTTTTTTTGGATTATAAACAATTTTTCAATGACAAACGAAAAAAAAATTTTAAATTGAAGGAAAAAAAATGGTAAATCATTGATTTACGTTTGAAAACTCTAAGAATTTTTCATTTTTTCCCATAAAATTAAATTAATTTTACATTGAATTTGCATGAATAATGAGGTCATTCACCTTCACTGCACTAACGACCACATTTTTTCTGTTTAAAATCGATTAAAAATACTACAAAAATCATTGTCCCATCAATCCTGTCAATTAAGTCATTCATTAAAACGTAATACTCATATATACATATAAATAATTTTTTTTTTTTTTTTTTTCCATTACTTACTAGTGAAAATGAAAAATTGACAGAGTGAAGATGAAACTGTGACTTGTGGATTATTCAAATTAACCGGAAATAAAGGTCACAAGGGTGATCACATTCTTGACCTTAACGACAATTGACCACGAAAGTGAATATGCGATGCATCATGATTCAGTCAAATTTATTTAACAATAATTAACGTATATTTTCTTTGAAAAAAATTTAATTTTACAAAAAATTATGAATTAAATGTTTTTTTCAAATAAATCGATTTTTATGATTTTTTTCCAATAAAAAATTTATTTTTCCATTTTTTACAATGTTTAAACATAAAAATTGTCTATGTTGTATAACAACAAGTTGCATTGTTTTTTTTTTTTTATTATTAAAATTACTAATTTTGTAATTTTGCTAACAAATCATCGAATAATCACGACAAATTAATCGAACAATGAATGTCTCTATCTCTCGAATTATTATTATTATGATTTTCATTGTTGTTAGTTGTGTAATATTACGTGAATTAACGAATTCAAACGTCATTATCAGGTGAATTAATCATTTTGGAATTTGAAATTATCCAATAATGTTCAATGCAAGTATGAGGGGTCAAAACCTCGGAAATACTTGTTATCGTGACGATTTTATTACGCGAAGAAAAAAAAAAAAAAATTATGCTTTATGCATCTAAATAGAAAGATTTTTTATTTTTTCCTTAAATTATTTGATATTTTTGAGGAAAACCTTCACAAAAATTTACAATTTTTTCCTCGTGATAATTATCATGATATGCAAATTATAGACAAGAAAAAAATGAATTTATACATGAAAATGATTTTTTATGTTACAAATTTTTTTTTGTTTTTTCTTTTTTATCAACAATTTAATTGCAAAAAAATTTGGAAAAATAAAAAAATGAAAAAAAATTCGGAAAATTATGTTTACGACTTTGCTCCACTAAATATTAGAAAAGCAAAGTGTGTTTACGTTTTAAATTCCACTGCAAAATTATTATTCAATGAACTCTTATCATTACCATGTTAATTTTTAATTTCAAGGTGAAAGAGAAAAAAAATGAAAAAAAAAAAAAATGGAAAAAAAATGTTCGATTGTTGGTGAATGACCTGAGTTTATCGATATCGAAGAAATCTATATTATCTACAATTTCCTAAATATTTTTGCCTTTTTTTTGCACTTTTTCAACTGAATTTTTATAATTTTTCCAAATTTTTTAATTCTAAAATTTAATTAAATTTAGTTAGTTATCTTTTTTATTTCTCTCTTATTGAACACATTTTACTGTCAAATTTGTCAATTAACTAGATAAAATTTTGTCGGTAATTGATCGATTGAATATCGATTTATCCTTAAGTAGATCAATAAGAAAACAGGGAGATCAATGATTATTTTTAAATAAAAAAAAAAAAAAAAGTTAATGAAAAAAAAAAAATTCGGTCGATCAGTCAGATTTTATATTATTTTTTAAATTTGAATTATTGTCTTTAATTTCTTGTTTTTTACTATCAACTGGTTTCTTGTAATTTTGTATGTAAAATGAGCCAAATAGATAGATGAAAAAGCTGGCATTAACGCACAATAAAACAGTCAAGAATTTTGGAAAATCACAGTCCATAAATAAATGACGTATATTGTGAATAAATATTATGCAAAATTGTACTAATTGAAGTGATGTCAAGTGCTTTTTCCACCACAAGTATTTTTCCATGTGTGGACCAAATGCAGCTAGCATGTAGTATGTATACATTATTATGTGTACAAATGAATTAATAAAACCTAAAAATGTAACTTGACCACCTGGAAAAAATCTTGCTCCAATCCATGATGACATTGTCATTATGCTGTGATGCCAAATGTGAAGAAATGATAATTGCCGATTTTTCTTTCGCAATACGAAGAAGACAGTGTCGCTTAATTCTATTAACTTGCAGATATAGTACAGCCATACTGCTCGTGCCATCTGCAGAAAATAAGTGATGATTATTTGGGTTGATTTGGAGATAGGGGAGAGTGGGGTAAAATGGACCGGCGTGGTGAGATGATCCAAATTTTTTTTTTTTGAGTGAAGGACTTGACGAAAAAATTTGAAAAAATTTGGGGACATGCTTCAGTGTGTGGAGATTATTGGTGAATTTTTTCAAATTTTTTTGAATACTCCTTCAGTCTTAAAAAAAATCTCAAAAGATTTTATCTGTCTTTAAATCAACAAAAGACACTTTTTTTCCTTTTTTTTTAAATTTTTTCCTAAAAAAATCCAATAATCCAATATTTTACTTACCCGCAATGCTTTAGGACTATTCGATCTATCAACAGGCTGACAGCCAAAACTGTAATCATTCCACCAGCCACCAGCAAGTGCCTCGTGTACTAAAACTGCACTCAGTATAACTTGAATAAAATTATAAGCAATTAAAACATTCTTTAACGAATAAGGTTTCTTGTCACGCATATATCTTGGACCAGCATAAACACTGAAATACACGTAGCTCATGATAATCATCAGGAGGGTACCTGGACCAGTTACCAGGAACCAATCAGTAGTTCGCGGATCTGAAATGTATAATTAATTGTTTAGTCCTGAATTCGATAAAAAAAAAAAGAAAAAAAAATTCTCCATTAGATTGTGAATATCTCGGAAACTATTGAGTTTACAAGAAAATGCAAAGAGACAATTTTTGTGCAAGATTTAATTTTCTACAAAAAAGGTCTCTTGATAAATCCTCGTAAATGCTACTGCCTCAAAGATATCTTTAAAAGAACTTAATAAACTTATTATCTCATTGAATTAATTTCAATTAATTAGTAATTAATTTAGTGTGAAATATTAATTAAATCATACCACTTTTTTCCCGCATAAAATCATTGTACCAATCGATAATTCCCGGCATTTCTCTTGATATTAATAATTTCCTGAAAAAAAAATTAAGAAATTAGAGAAAATAATTATAATAATAATAAATGAGAAATAAAATAATGCGTAAATATATTAAATTTGAATTTTCTATTTCATTATAATTATTGCATTCCATGTTTTATAATAAGAAGAGGAAGAAAAAAGGAAAAAAATCTGTCAACTAGTAATTCCAGAACATCATTACGTGATAAATTGTTTTTAATAATGGATAATTACACACGATCAGGATAATTTTGAATAATTTACGTATTTAATGACGAATTTTAACATTTTTTACTATTTATTTCCTGCACGCTTTGAAAATTATACAATTAACGATACATTTTATTTTTATGAATGATCGAATAAATATCAATTAATGAAATATTTTTTTTTATTAATAAATTAAAGTGACGAAATTTGGTTAATTCTAATTAATTATTAATCATGCGAGTTAATTCATGTTTTTTATAATTAATTAAAATTAATTTATTAATGTGGTTTTTTTTTTGTTGATTTTTAATAAAATAATTTTTTGATAATTGCACTTTTTTTTTGAAATAATGAATTTTTGTACTTTTTTTCTGTTGACTATTACAATTACAGAGATTTGAAGCTTTAATTAGTCTCGTGAGGCTTCTGTGAAAGGAAAAAGACACATAGAAAATTACAAACGAGTGAATCAAGGTGAACGAGATCATTTGAGTGTAATATGTTTTCTGTAATTTTCTGTAAACACATGAACATAAGCCTTTCTCTACTTGTGCTTTGTACTTCTTCATTTCAAAGATAATTCATATTCCGCCCTTTCGCAGCCTTCAATTGTGTCAGGGGAAAGTAGCGAAAAAAAAAAAAAAAAAAAAAAAATTGAGGTTGCTCTTTTTTTACCATTCCCAAAAAAGATCTCGGAAACTAAGCGAGATAGCGTTTTTTTTATAGAAACCTTTTTTGTAGCCCTGACTCTTCTCTACAAAAAAGGTCTCTTCAAAAATCACGCTATCTCGCTTAGTTTCCGAGATATTTTTCAAAGAACTCTAAAATAAAAAATGGACCAATTTCCCTCGTTTTTTTCTCCTTTTTTTTATCAACAAGTGGAATCTCAGGAGGAAAATAATAGACATCATCTATTGTCTCGAGATAACTTCGATGTGATAGCATTAACGAAAGTCTTGATTTCCCCATGAAATAATTTCTTTTATCTAAAATAGTGGAGTGCAACGATCAAAAGTGGGGAAAAGTCGATTTTTTTTCATTTTTTTTGCGGATTCAATTTTTTTTTTAATTTTTTTGCGAAAGATCATGTGGGAGAGAGAGGATCAATGCCCGCTATGAGGAAAAACAGTGCGAAATGGACCACAGGTGATGACGGAGACGTGCCCTTTCTTTTTTTTTGAGTGAAGGACAGCTCATGTTTACTGGCAATCAGGAAAAAAAAGGAATAATAATCCTTGAATTAAGGAAATTTTTATATCTCTTAATTGAGAGTAATTTCCTTTTTTTTTTTTTTTATTTTCATACATCCTTCATGATTAATGCCTCTGAGACAAATGATGGGAATATTAGTTGAATCATTCGTGCTCTGCAATAAAGTAATCATAGAATTCCAACTAATCCACCTACTTAACGCCTTTTTTTTCCTTCATTTTTTTCTGCTCTCTTCAGTTAGTATTATTATGATATGGTAATAATGGAGTTATGTATGAGTCAAAATCACTCCAGCATGAATTCAACGTATTTGCGTTTTGCCTTATTAAATTTTTGCAATGTATTCCACCTTGAGGCAAACTTCAATGCCATTATCGTAATAATTTTTTCCTAAATTTTCTTAGATTTTTACATTTTTCTGAATTTTTTCATAATTTTTGCCTGTTCAATTAATGAGATATGAATTATCAAAGTTATTTTCGACCGTACTCTGAGATACTACCCTAAGCGATATTCGGGATTTTTTTTGGGAGTGAAGGAGTCTTTGGAAAAATTTGAAAAAATTCACCAACAATGCTCACATATTGTAGCATTTTCTCAAATTTTTTCAGATTTTTTCATCGACTCCTTCACTCTAAAAAAAAATCCTCAATCATACTGCTACGGAAAACCCTTTTGCCCCATCCCCCCTCCTTTTTTTTGCAGCACAGAAAAAATGTTTCTATTTAAAAAAAGGGCGTATCTCCACTCAATTCCGCTATTTAACAAAAACTGAAATTAAAGAGAATTATTCAATGGAAAACAATTTTTTTTTTCTATTGAAAGAAAGAAAAAAAAAATTTTAATGACACATTTTCAAATCCTTTCATTATCTTTGTCACTCACAAATTATTGTCTTGTGTGTTCACTCACAATTGAAAATAAACATTTTTTTTTGTTCATCACAAAATTGTTTGAAGGATATTGCAAAATATATTGATGACTATTGTCGTATTAAAGACGATAATAATTATAAATATGTAGAGGTATATTAATTTTGCAAGGAAATATTGTATTATTTGTGAAATGCATTAATTCTATGGAAAAAAAAAAAAGTAACAGACGATATTTGACAATGAGCTTTGAAACAGTAATTTTTTTAAAAAATAATTACAATAATTTCAGTCTCACACATTTTTACCTTTTACTCATTAATTTACAAATCAATTGATAATTTGAAAATTAAGGGAAATTCATACTTTTTAACAACGTAAAATTCCATGATTTTTCAAAAAAAAAAAAATTCATGAAAATTTTTGAATCATTTAAAAATACAAAAATTATCTTCGAAAATATGTAATTTTTTTTTTTACATCAAATTCGAACCGATTTTTTTTTCTATTTTTGTAAATAGGAAAATAACAAATATTTAAAATAAAAACATGACTAGTTAATAAATTAACAATGCAGTTTTTTTTTTTACAGAGATAAAAATCCGTTTACGTTTGCAATTGAATTTTCAATGAATAATGGATTAATCAATGAATAAAGTTAAAAAGAAGAAAAAACCAGAGAAAAACGAGAATTCTCTAGTATTTGTGATTTTTCTTTTGCGCGTTTGCTCAATGTTGAGATCAAGAATTATAAAATATTTTTTATTGACATTTACTCAAATTTAAATTTTAAATAATTTAAATGTGACGATAATTCAATTTTTTTGAATTTTGAAGTATATTGCAAAAAAAATAATTTGTAACAAAAAAAATAACAAAAAACCCGGTGAATCAAGTGTGATTAGTGCAATTGACTCATTTTCATCAGAATAAAGGAAATAGCATTAACTTGAGTTCGAAGATTAAACGAGAGAATTAAATTCCACTCAGTCACTTATTTTGATGAATTATCTCGATAAATAGTCGAGAAAGAAGCACAAAAAAAAAAAATTCGTAAAAACAATTTTTATAAAAAAAAGATTTTCCCAAAAAAAATGCAATTAATGAATGAAAAAAAAAGGAAAAAATTCGAAATTTTCCATTTTTTTGCAATACAAAAATTGAAGAATTTTCAATTAAATAGTAATTAATTAAGAAAAAATTCTTAATTACAATTAATAATTAATTACTCACCTGCCTCTTTTTTCCTACTAATTCAATTTGAATTAAATTCTTTTTTTTAATAAAAAAAAAAAACGTAAAAATTCAATTTACACCCTTTTCACAAGATCTTTACGTTGTCTCGTCTACTGGACCACTGACGGGATCGTGTGTAAAGGACAGTAAAAATGCGACTCACAGAAGAGTTGAGTTTTGAAATTTGTTGATTGGTCACCCACCACCTATTTCAACCTTGCTATGTTAACACATGCCACTACAATAACAGCCATACAACTGGTGTCTACCCTCCCGCTACTTTCCAAGTTAATTTTTTTTATTTCTCCTTTTTTTTTTCCTTTTTCATATTCATTCTCTGGAAAATCCCTACTCCTGTGTAATTCATTGATTCATTCGTCTCTCGATCAATTGAAAATTTTTTCCGATTATCATCGTTCCATATAACTCATTTTTCTCGTTTTACTATTAATTGGAAGAAGGAGAGCAATTTAATTTTTGGGAATTATTTAAAAAACGAAAAAAGTCATTTTTTTAGATTCAGTCTTTTTTAAAAAGCGCGGAATTTAAGGGAGATACGCCCTTTTTTGAGAGGACCTTCTTACAGGTCTCCTTTTGGTCCTCAAAAACAATTTCAGCAGAAATTCCATTATTTCATTCATTTTTCGGGATAATTGCAAAAAAAACGATTATTTTTAGAATTGAATAAAATTTTTTTTTGATTTTATTTTTTTTTTAAATGCTTTTTATTCATTTTTTTACAATATTTACAATATTTTTACAAATAAATGCATTTTCCATTAAATTTGTAGAATTAATTAGGTTCAATTATTTCATGAATTTTTATTAAAAAAACTTTCATTAATATCAAAATCATCTTTTTTTAATTAATTTTTCTTTATTTTTATTTTTTTTTAATTTTATTATTTTATTCTAGTGTTTATAAAATACTTTCAATGTTTCTTAGTGGTAATTGTCAACGTTTGCTCATCTTTTTCATTAATTATCGTAAAAAAAAAATTAAAAAAAATAATGAATACATTTATTTTATTTTATTCGTAAATTTTAAAGACTTCAAATTTTTGGAAACTTTTTTTTTTTTTTTTTTATTAATTTGAAAATTTTTTAATTGCTAAAAATTATGAAAAAATAGTCATCACGAGTGAAGGCCAACATTGTATTCGCAAAAGATTGTTGGGTACATTAAATCCTGAGCTAATGTGACTTGTGAAATTCTCCTATCAAAAAGAATTATTCTCATACGTAATTGTTACGTTATTTATACAGTGAAATTTTCCTCTTTTTTTTTTTTTTTTTTTCTTCTCTCGTGAAGAAGAAAAAGAAAAAGAAAAAAAAAAAGGTAAATTCAACGTTGAAAATTGTAACCTTGGACTTGTTTGGAATGAAATAGAAAAGAAAAAAGGGACAATGCAGACATGAATTTCGCGTTAGGAGGATCTGAGGAGAAATTCATGAATATTCAAGGGGAATTAAAGAAGTTTAAATAAAAACAAAAAAAAAAAAAGAGAGAAATTGAGAATAAAATGTCAAGAAACTCTAACCCAGACAAAATGCATCTAGTTCAATGACCCTGTGTGAAAAAAATGCACTTTTGGCAGAAGAGGTGAAAATAATTGACAATCAATAGTGCAGGGTCCAAGTGATTTTGGCGAAAAAATTTCAATTTATTAACATAATATGCAATTGTATTATAATCAATATCATTAATACGATTTTTTTTGCCATCGAAACGTTTATAATCGTTGAATTTTTATTCGATAATGACGTCACTGAATTATCAAAATTTTCAATTTTTCAATATTCAATACTGAATTTTCCATTCACTAGAAATTTCTTCTAAATTCTAGAATTTTCCTTCAATTAATTGAATCAATACAGTTTTTCATGAGTCAATGGAAAAGAAATAATGATAATAATTGATGAAATTAATTTCAAGGCAGTATCCCAGAGTTCTGTCGATAAAACAGAAGAAAATGAGGATTTTTAGAAAATAGAAATTTTATTGAATAAGTACATAAATTTCATTTTTTGTACATTCACTTAGACCTATTCTTATCTTATCTTCAGCATCACTTGTAATTCCTTTCAAACCACTTTTGTAGGATCAAACGTTTTTTTTCTCCGTTGTGTTTGGCAGCTTTTTTTATTTTATCTATTGTTATCACACATTCTTTGGACTTTTAATTAATTTTTTTTTTTTTTTTTTTTTTATAACATCCCCTTCTATGGTTTTGCCTTTTACTATTTACATGAGGATTTTCAAGTTCGTTTTCAATTAATTGCTGATAATTTGGGGGAAAAGTGCTCCAATTTACCCGAAAAAAGTGATCAAACTATTCAAAAGTCATATCTTCAGCTTGTGAATATAATTTTTTTTTTCGAATTTTTTTTTACATTAATCTCCTATCACATGCATGAGATAGAGAGAGAGGCAAATAGTTACGATTACCTTCTAATTAAAATTTCTCAATAACTATACAGTGAATTGAATATTTTTTTCTTCTATTATTTAGTTAAAATGCTGTTCTTTCGCCAATTGTTTTTAAATAATGGGTCAACCCTCTGGTTTTTTAGTAATTTCGTTATTTCCGTCCGATTTAGGGCGTTTCATCCCCAAAACCGGTATTTTCAGTAACTTTGATAATTCATATCTCATAAACTGGACGGACAAAAATTATGAAAAAATTCAGAAAAATGTAAAAAAATATCATCTTTGATATGGCATAAAAAAAGGGTTAACTCTACTCGAGTTCACTGGGATACTACTTTAAGTGCTTTTCATCTGAAATTCAATCTCAAAAATTCCCCAATTTCTCTAAAACACACTCAAGCCCTAATCTCCATTTCTCCCATTTCTCCATGTAATTAAAAATAAATTCACAGTTAATGAATTCAATAAAAATGTCAAAGCGTAAAAACCAAAAATTCTTGCTCATTCGAGAATCTCTAATGATCTTTCCTCGCTTTTATAATATCCCTAGAGAAATGCACAGTAATTGTATCAAAAAAATGAATGAACTTGGGCCATTATGTGGTACTTTACGATATTCATTATCTACGAACTTTCTGAATTTAAAAAAAAAAAAGAAAAAGCTATTATTCGTATTTTTCATCCTTAACATTGAGACCTTTTATCCTTCGTCTCTGCAGATTCATTGCAGTGAATGTGTCCACGACCTCTCTCAAGAGAAACGTTTAAAAGAGAAAAAACAGGAAAAATTCCGGAGAAGGATTCAGGCGTAGTCCTGAATTATATTCGGCGTGTATCAGGTTGTTCCCTTTTTTCCTTTTTTTTTCTCTCTCTTTCTCTCTCTTTCTTATTCTGCACAACGAGCTAAAATCTTCGCAGAATCCTCATGTTTCGTGATTCATCCTCGTGTATATAATTATTTTGGCTTCTGCGTTCTCTGCAGGACGTCCGGTGCTTCAAATATAAATTCGAATGAAGAAAGTGTTTGAGATATTTTTTTAAAAAAATAATTACAATCATAAATTTTTTTGATACAAGAGGATTAGAAAAAAAAATTCATGAGCATGAATAGCATGAATTGCATAAATTGCATGAATTGCATGAAATAAATTACACTCTTTTTATTTTAGGAGAGTAATAATAATTTTTCATGAAGAATTTTCGTCTCTTTTTTGGTTGAATTTTAAAAAAATTACAAAAATTATTTTTGAGTTAAGAGCACTCGAAAACGATGGGGTTTATGGCAATTTATCTAGAGACCTTTTTTGTGGGAAATTAAATTCTGTACAAAAAAGGTTTCTTGATCTTTTCTTCTAAGTTCGCTTGATTCAAAGATATTTGTAAAAAAATAAACTAATGCGAATAATGGAAAAATGAGTGTAAAAAAATTATTTTACGATTTTAAAATTATTACTCAGATTTATTAGCAAGAAAAAGCGCGAGTGTTCGAGAAAGTTTATTTGATAATTGCATTACAGTCAAGTTAACTTTAAAATTACACTTCTGCTCTATAATATCGATGAAATTCTAATTAACAAATTATAAAAATGAAATTTAAAAAAAATCTTCATTTAAATAAATTACATTTCTTTTAAAAACAAATGGATTATGTTGCAATTCTTATTAGTGGGTCAATGAAAGTGAATTATGAACAGTGAACTATGAATTATTTATTAAAATTGCATATTGATAAGTGAATTAATTGAGTTTTGACAATTAATGTAATGCAAAAACCTTCAAAATTTTAAAATATTCCGCAATAGAAAATTATTTGTGGCAAAAAAATAAATCCAATTAACTCATGAAAAATTCTCTGATAAAATTAAGAAGAAAAACCAATTTTTTATTGCAGAGATTTGAAGTTTCGATGGAAATAATTAAGGTAGTCCCAGAGTATTGTCGATAAAACAGGAAAAAATGAGGATTTTTTAGGTTTGTTTCCAATTAATTGCTGTTAATTCAGGAAAAAGTGCTTTAATTTACCCGAAAAAAATGATTAAACTATTCGAAAGTCATATCTTCAGCTTGTGAATATAATTTATTTTTCTCGAATTTTTTTTTACATTAATCTCCTATCAAATGCATGAGACAGAGAGAGAGAGGCAAATAGTTACGATTACCTTCTAATTAAAATTTCTCAATAACTATACGGTGAATTGAATATTTTTTTCTTCTATTATTTAGTTAAAATGCTGTTCTCTTCGCCAATTGTTTTTAAATAATGGCTCAACCCTGTGGTTTTTTAGTAATTTCGTTATTTCTGTCCGATTTAGGGCGTTTCATCCCCAAAACCAGTATTTTCAGTAACTTTGATAATTTATATCTCATAAACTGGACGGACAAAAACTATGAAAAAATTCAGAAAAATGTAAAAAAGTATCATCTTTGATGCGGCATCAGAAAAACAAGGGCTTAACCATCCTCGACTTCACTGGAACACTACCTTAATCGTATTCGCGAAGCTATTCGAAATAGCACAGATCGCGCCATCTCCCAGACATTCAACAAAGTGCAAAATTCACTTGGAGCAGGCGCGGGGAAACCCCTTCTTTCCTTTCTCTCTCTCTCATTCACTACACACATCCTCTCACAATTCCAGCTGGACAATACTCCGCAGTTAAAAGCCCAGTTGTGTCGGCTCAACTGATCTCTCCCATTAATTTATTATTTACTCGATCAAATACATAATTATTTCCCCATAATTGAAACAAAATTAACTGATTCTTAAAATAAAAAAAAACCTAAAAATTCCTAAAAAAAATTGTTATCAAAATTTTAATAGTAATCATTATTTCCATTTTCTGTTTTCTCGAATAATCATCAATTCTCTTCTTCACCTTTGTTTCCAACCAATAGAGTACTCTTTGTCTGTGTGTATGTCGTGTGTTTATAACATCATACTCTGCTCTTTGGCCAGAGTATAATACCAGTGGTTTTACGCAACAGCGCTGTCAGCGCTACCTTTCACATCCATTCGTATAGTTTGCGTGTATGTGTGTGTGTGTTCTGTGTTTTTTGCATGTGTGTGTGTGTAGGAGGGCGGGAAAGTAAATTTCATATCTGTCGAAGTTTGCGCTTCATTATAAACGTCAATTCCAACGTTCCTTGTGCGTTTTACTATTGATAGAATATTGAGGGGAGGGAGTGGCAATAATGTCACTTCTCGCTCATTGTTTCGCACGATTAACTCAATCACAAGCCAAACACGAGGTAATTTATCATTTAATAATTGTTCCCATTATTAAATATTTAGGAATTAAAAAAAAAAAAAATTTGAAATCTGCAATTTTTTAAAAATCATTTTCGTCTCTAATTGATCTTTTTGGAGTCAATAAAAATTCATTTTGCCTATATTTTCCTGGGAATATTTCGCAAATTATGGGAAACAGAGAAATTTTCATGGAAACCTTTTTTTTCTTAAAAAAAAGGATTTTCACGTTTTTTGCCTTTTTTCCAGAAAAATCAGAGCTATAATTAAAGGTTTTTATGATAATTTCCTCTATTTTTCATAATTTTTGAGATTTTTCCGGGAAATTAGAGGCGAAATTAATTTTTCATTGATTTCTAAAAATAAGCAAAATCTAATAAAATTCGAGATTAATTAAATTATAATGTTTCATTGCAGCTGAGGGGATACAAAGTTACTGATGTTAATCGCAGCCGGAAATTTGGTGTCGCATGTAGAAGCCTTAGGGAGCTGAAGCGAAAGGCCTGCACTAAATTAAATGCAAGTGAATTTTCCTCGCCATAAAATTGATTAATCTCCAAAATATGTTTCTGAGAATTAAAAAAAAAAAAGGAAAATCAAATTTTTTTATCATAATTTGATGGTTTTTCACTTGGAAAAATGAGGATTTTGAAGAGTTTAAGGAGGAAAAATTTGACTTGAATGATCTACTTTAAATGTAATCAGGACAGGAAGTGCAAATTGGGTTGCAGTGTGACCTTCGAAGGAAATCACTCTGCAACGCGCGTTGTGCTCTATCGAACGCAGGCCCGGGGGCCATTCTATCGTCAGTGTCACGGTCTTCTATAGCTATTTCACTTGCTCTCGTATGGTATTGGACGAGGTCAAGGCTTAGAAATTCAAATTTCCATATCGCTGCACTTCTCTTTCACCTATCGTCTATTGAATTTTGATGAAATGGAAAATTGCTAATTAATTATTGGATAAATAGTGGAGTTTTTTTTTTTTTATTAATTACTTGGGAATTATGTGGAATTATTTTTGAATCAATGGCAAAGATGAAAAACACGTTAATTCCTTTTTTTGAGCTATTTTTTCGTGAATATCTTGGAAACTAAGTGAAATAGAACAATTCTACCTCAATCCTTTTTGAGCTATTAAGCTGTTTAAATTAAAGAAAACTGAAAATTGTCTGATGTTCGCTATTTTTATTGATGCCGCATCAAAGATGATATTTTTTTACATTTTTCTGAATTTTTTCATAATTTTTGTCCGTCCATTTTATGAGATATGAATAATCAAAGTTACTGAAAATACCGGTTTTGGGGATGAAACGCCCTAAATCGGACGGAAATAACGAAATTACTAAAAAACCACAGGATTGACCCATTATTTAAAAACAATTGGCGAAAAGAACAGCATTTTAACTAAATAATAGAAGAAAAAAATATTCAATTCACCGTATAGTTATTGAGAAATTTTAATTAGAAGGTAATCGTAACTATTTGCCTCTCTCTCTGTCTCATGCATTTGATAGGAGATTAATGCAAAAAAAATGCGAGAAAAAAAAATTATATTCACAGGCTGAAGATATGACTTTCGAATAGTTGAATCGCTTTTTTCGGGTAAATTAAAGCACATTTTCCCCGAATTAACAGCGATTAATTGGAAACTAACCTCCAAATCCTCATGTTTCCTGTTTTATTGACTGGACTCTGACACTACATTAATAAGTAAAGATTAATGCCGATTAATCAATTTATATTAATGCTCATTAAATCATCGTCACCTGAGTTGTGGTCCAACCGCCGCCAGAGGGATTTCTTTCGGTTTGCATATTTTGTTTTGGATTTTCTTGAGCAGGCTTAATTAAAGCACATTTTCTCCGAATTAACAGCGATTAATTGGAAACTAACCTAAAAATCCTAATTTTTTCCTGTTTTTCGTTTTTTTTAGGTAACTAATGATCTTGCAGAAATTAATATGTACTTGCTGGACGGATCGCTGGTTGATGAGGAGTATTTCCATACCCTAGAGCCGCAAACAATGCTGATTCTGCAGAAACCCGGGGAAAGGGTTCTTTCGGGTAAATAATTGTTGATAAATCATAAAAATCATTGTTTTTACTTCAAAAAAAAAATATAAATTCTTTAATTACTCAATGAACTTGAGTAATTGACATTCAAAAGCTTCTGAAGTGACAAAGAATGTGTGTGAATTGTCTCCATCAAAAGAAATTGCTAATTCATACACAATGTTCATTCAAGCATTCTACATTACTCAGACAAATTATTGATTTTCCCTGCCACTCTTCTGTGATATTATAATAATCATCCTTATTTTATCCCTCGGCCTTGCATTTCTCTATCTCTCCCAACCATAGACGCAGATTTACTCTATGAAACCTTGAGGCGAGTAAACATCGATTATCTCACGGTTGGTGATCAGGCTGCCAAGTTTCTGACTGAAAATCTCAAGAGAAAAGTTACAATTTTGCACAATATATTGAATGTAGACGATTCCAAGACAGAATACAGTAGAAGAGAGGATCATCCTGAGTGGTTCATGGGACTGGAAACAAATGTCATTACTAAAGTGAGTTTTCATCTTTTTTAATTATTTTAATTAAACTGCAATCAATAGTTTTAATTGGGAAAAAAGTTGTTTCGATGGATTGAAAAGCGAAAAGTTTGAAAGAAATTTGAATGAGACAGAAAAATTTGATATTTTGATGAAACTGTTAGAGATTGAATTTTTTTGATCATTCCATTGGAAAACTGAGAAAATTTCACGTGGAAAACATGTGCCAGTCGTAAATTTTAATGATTTTTTGAAAATTTGTGGTTTTATTCAAAAAGTATCAAAAGTATCAAAATATATCATTTTTAAAGTTATAATTGAAGAGTTTCAGTTGACAGTTCGAGCCAAAAAATCACCAAATGCTCAAACTGATCAAAAAAAAATCACCCTAAACCCTGAAATTCAATATTTTTCAGTTGACAGAGCTATTATTCCGCTTTTCCCCTCAAAATCTCAACCTAAAATCTATTAAACCCTATTATTATTCTCCAGGAAGCATATATGCATCGAAGATGTCAAGACAGAATACGTAATTATCTCTACAAGACCATAGACCAAATAAAGTCATCAGAAACCTGGTCAACAAATCGTCAAGCACGTTTGCATCTTCATCGTGTTATCGAATATTTCAAATTGCAGCTAAAAGAGGATCATTATATGGGTTACTATTTCGATCGAAGCTGCAGTAAAGATGACTGCAACAATGCAGTTGATCAAGTTGATGCCCAAAATGAGGATGACGACAATGATTACTGCTACGATCATTGTCCATGCAGATTAAAGACAAAAGAAGAAGATGACTTCAATGATGATCTAAGTGATGATGAAATCAATGATTCTGACGAAATTGATGCTAAGAGGTTCAACACATCGACAAATGATAATCCATCAAAAAAATTATTAATCAGCGAAAAAGAAAGCAATCCATACACGATTTTTCCGAGAGGCAGAAGTGAACAGTATGCTTTATGTGATAACATTGGGGAATTTAGGTGCGAGGGCGTTTGGAGTGCCAACAGCTGCGGATATGGAGACAGACATAGGATCAATCCTTATAGGTCCCGTGAGGAACTAATTCTATTTTCTACGTGGAATTTAGATCACAAGTAAGTAATCTTATATTCTTGTAAAAGATAAGAAGCTTTATTCTTCTGATTCCCTATTTTTTGGGGGATTTTTTTTCTATTTTAAGATTGAAGCTTACAGTTTTTACGATTTTTTTTTTTTTCACAGGATTGAAAGATCACGAACATTAGTACCGCAGTTGTTAAAGCACTCTGAGGAAGACGCAATTCCTGAAAACATTGTTTTTGGACTTTATGACAATTTATTTACGGTGAAAAATCTGAGACTCGTACACATCGTTTGTCACGACAAATCTGCCCACAAGTGAATGCAATATTTTTCGAATTAGAGAAGAGAATGAGAATATGAATGAGAATCAAATTAACTGAAGCATCAAAGACTCTATTCACAATTTAAGTCGGCAGCTTCTCTAGAATATTTATGAATTAAATTAAAAAAAAAAAAAGAGGATATTATTATGATGAAAATAAATAAGTGAGAGAATACTCGATGTTATAGACTGTTAACTAGAGTTAAATATATTAGGGCAAAAGGAAAAAGAGAATATTAGAGAATTGTCAAAAAAAAATTTCTTCTGGGAGGAAAAAATATGATTAAATAATTAGAAAAAATTGCGAATGAACTGAATATTTTCGCGAGTAAAAGTAATTATTAAGTATTATTTAATGGGGTCCTAGGATTTTTTTTCTTATCACAAGTAGTTTATTTTGAAAATAATTCATCGTTTTAGGAACAAAGGGGCGTAAGTGCTATGAACAGTATACGAAATTGCACTTACGCCCCTTTGTTTCTCAGGTGATGATATAATTTTGTTATTAAAAAAATTAATTTAATTCTCACGATTCTATTAATTTAAAAAACAGGAATTGATGTGGAAAATGTGATAAATTCTTTCAAAAAATCATTTTAAACGCAATTAATGAAGATAAAAATCCTAGGATACCTCAAGATAAAATCGTGATGTCATCCGAATTTTTAATTTAATCGTGGAGGAGAAGAAACATTTATGAAACAGGGTAAATGAACCCACGAATTTCTACAAATTTATAATCGCCCTGAGATCCAAAAAAATCAAATTCCTCAAAATAATGCTATTAAAAAAAAACGTCAAATTTCTTTTTAATCGAGTCTTGCCATGGTGATGGAGTTAAAATTTTTTTTCTTGTGCTCACACTTATTATCCAACAAAAGAGGCCATTTAAAGTATTAAATTGTAACTTGAGAATGATACTTAACGAGATCGTTAGATGAAAAAGAAAGAAAGAAAGAGAGAAATTCCTTTCATCGTTAACAAATAATTCACCAATGAATGCTCACTCTGCAATTGCCTCATTTCAAATAATACAAATGTTCATGTATATATATATATATATGTATATATATATAGACATATATATATATATATATATATATATATATATAAATTCAAAGAGAAGTTAGGCCTTTGTGGTGTGTATTAAAGTGTCGGTGACACGTGAATGTGACAGATATACTATTGAGTGTGGAACTTAATGGCCGAGTTAACTGGTAAACGTACTGGCCAATTACTAATCAGCAACGTTTCATTCCTGTGGGCACACTTCAATGCTGCGCACATAAGTGTATATATATATATATATATATGTATATGGAGAATGAATGACGGACGTGATGCACGTTACTTCCGTCTCGTTTTTTTTATTGTGCCATTTTATTTTTACTTTTCCCTTCTGTAAATGCGATGAGGGAAAAAATCAGAGATTAATGAAGTCGAGGGATTTTTGTAAAGGTTTCTTTTAAGGTAGTATCCCAGAATATAGTCGATAAAACAGGAAAATCGAGGATTTGTGGGTTTGTTTCCAATTAATAGCTGATAATTCAGGAAAAAGTGCTTCAATTTACCCGAAAAAAGTGATTAAACTATTCGGAAGTCATATCTTCAGTCTGTGAATATAATTTTTTTTTCTCGAATTTTTTTTTACATTAATTTCCTATCAAATGCATGAGAGAGAAGGAGAGGCAAATCGTTACGACTACCTTGTAATTAAAATTTCTCAATAACTATACGGTGAATTGAGTATTTTTTTCTTCTATTATTTAGTTAAAATGCTGTTCTCTTCAACAATTGTTTTTAAATGATGGGTCAATCATGTCGTTTTTTAGTAATTTCGTTATTTCTGTCCAATTATGAAAAAATTCAGAAAAATGTAAAAAAATATCATCTTTGATACTAAGATTACTGGGATACTATCTTAAGAAAATTCGTATCTCCACTACATTTCGAGATATTCACAAAAATTCGCATTTTCAATTTTTTTTATTTCTGTAATTTCCTTCGAAAAAATTTTAATTACTTTCTTAATGGAAAATTTGAATTTTTGAATTTTTCATTAGTTTGAAAATTAATTTTTTTTTTAACAATTTTGATTACTATTGTAATTTAAAATTTGACTGATGGAATTTCATAATTATTTTCTTTATTAAACTTATTAACATTTTTATCAGTTAAATTGAATTATAAATGTCATATAAGCGTCATTTAGATTGGATTAAATTATAAGTTCTTATTTGTGTTACATTTAGTTAAAACTCTCAACTCAAAATTTTTGTCTGAAAGACGGTTATATTTGGGAAGATTAAACATAGTAGCGTTGATTTTATTATAAAATTAATTATTCCAATCAATTAATAAGTAAGAAAGAATCAAAATTTCGAATGAGAAAAAGAATTATAAAATTTCATCAGTCAAATTTTTAATTACAATAGTAATCAAAATTGTTAAAAAAAAAAATTAATTTTCAAACTAATGAAAAATTTAAAAATCCAAATTTTTCATTAAGAAAGTAATTAATATTTTTTCGATGGAAATTACAGAAATGAAAAAAAAAATTGAAAGATTAAAAATGCAAATTTTTTTTTTGCCGATCTCTGAAATGAAATTTCCGACTCTAGCTTCATTATTACTAAAGAAAAAAAAGTGCAACATTGAAATTATTTTTTCAATGTAATGTTGACTATTGTAACTGTCTTTAGAAATATATATATTTTAGGTACAGATATTCTAAGGCATTTTTTTTCTCTGCTCCTCCTAATTTTAAAAATCCATGCTCTTTGTGATGAAGAAATCAGCCCTCTTCAGTAACACCTAAATATCCACATCAGTGAGGAACTTTGTTATTCTCTGAAAATTTCCAGTCAAGTGGAGAATTTAACTAAAAGCCAAAATGCGAGAGTGACAATCGTTGTTGGCTTGTTCACCGTTTATCTGTCACGTCAGTGAAAGATCGGACGCGCCAGCTGTGCCACTCAGTTTCTCTCTCTTTTTCTCTTTCTCTCATTTGGTGACAACTACCCGGGCAGTTTTTTTTTTCTTTTTTTTTTTTTTTTTTTAGTGAAAGAAATAGAGAACAGAATAGTTGAGTCAACTGAAAACGCCAATGAGGATACAGTCTCTTTTCTCCTCTCATTGAAAGCCCTACTACCATCTCTAAACTGTCGAAGAATCCAAATGCTAAATAAATTTTCATTTCACGTCTCGATGACTTCACTTCTTTTTTGTTCATGGATGAGTTAACACGTATGGATGTTATGTCCCTCCTGTAGCGTAAATTGTACCACAATATGTCGTCAATTGGCTGGAGGAAAAAGACGGAAATTGATGCATCAAGTTTTTAGAAAGAGAGAGAGAGAGAGACAAAATTAATTTCGATGAAAAAAAAGGGTTTTTTTAAAAATAAAAAAGTAGAATAAGTTGAATTTTTTTGTAGAGCATAAAAAGTAGAGGTCTGCAAATGATTCGACTTTATAAATAATTCGTATCGAATTGAATATTAATATTCGATTTGAAAGTCGAATCGAATAATTCGAATTTTCGAATACTTCAAAGGTTTCGAATTATTTAAAATGCATTTTGAATAATTCGAAAGTCCCGTTAAACTGAAACTGATGAAATGGAACTATCGAATGATATGCGATATCTCGAATTCAGTGCGAGATATCGCATCGATTAATCGAAATTTTGAATTTTCTTGAACTAAAAACTGATGAAATGGAACTATCGAATAATATGCGATATCTCGAATTTCATGCGAGTTATCGCATCGATTAATCGAAATTTTCGATATTGATCGATTGAGAGTTGATGTGCTGTCGTCTCAAACTAAAACAGGTAAAACGAAACTATCGAATGGAATGCGATATCTCGAATTCAATGCGAGTTATCCCATCGATTAATCGAAATTTTGAAATCGATCGATTGGAAGTTGATGTGATATTATTTTTTTTTATGTCATCAAATCTCGAATTTAATGCGAGATATCGCATCGATTAATCGATATTCAAAAATAATCGATCGCAGGTTGATGTAATATTGTTTTTTTTTGTCATCAAATTACGTAAAAACATGAATGCCTTTTGAATCCCTAGTTTACGAATAATTCTCAAATTTCGAATTATTCGATTCGATTCGAAGTTTTCGAGGGATTGCAATTTTTTCATACGTTGCGACCATTCATTGTTTCAAGTTATAATTTAAGTAATATTTCCTTCATTATCTCTAGCATTGGATGATTAATTTGGGCATTTGAAATTTTCAAGGTACTCATCAATCGGATATAGCGAGCAGTCATTAGATTATAAAATAAATCATTTCAAATTTTTTACCGATATAGCGCTCGGGGTCTTGAAATATTATTATACTGATACTGGCGGTGGATTTCAACTGGGGAAGCATGAAAATACAAACACCATTCACACACCCCCAATAAAAATATCCAAAAAACCTACTACCCAAAAAGGGGCGTATCTCCATTATTTCCTCAAATATCCCTAAAAAATTGATTTTTCATCATTTTATTTTACCCCATCTCTCCTTATTTTGAAGGATTTATCCGGGCTTTTCTCCTTCAGTCTTGACCATTCTCTCTTTCTTATCCTCTATTTTCTCATTTTATTACAACATTCGAGTGAAATAAAATTAGAGAGTTACAAAGAAATATCTGTGCGTGACACAAATGGGTGAACGGGGTGAAATTACGACTATCGGATACTCTAAGGGCTTATACAAGGATATTGTTACCCTTCTTGTTGTGTGTGTGTGTGTGTTGGATTTCTTTTTTTCCTCTACTCTCCCCCCAACCCCCCCCCCCCCCCCTCAAAATGACGGTGAATTTATGCTCCACGCGAACCAGAAAAAAAAAATTGGATTACGAGGATTTTCTTTTTGGGCTTTTTTTTCCCTTTTTTCGGGAAAAGACTAGGCCATATAGCAGGCGTGGGTGGATGACGAAACGAATATTCCCCGTTTGTATCCATATTATGCTATCGCGTATATATCCCCTCAAAAAAGGCTTCTGTATGTATATATGTATGTTTCTGTGTGTGTGTGTGTATAGAGTATCCCGCTGGGTTTAGCCGGCCAGACGGATAGAATCCCTCGTTCACAATGAGAGATAATATATGAGTTGTATTTTTTTTCTATTGCTGAGATATGTTTTTTTTTTTTTTTTTTTTTTTTTTTGGAACACGGGGAGGAGCAGTGATTCTTACCTGTGATGTCTCACAACCTTGAGAGTATGTTGGAGAAACCCCCCCTTTTTTTTTACTCGTCTGCCTTTGGTTGAAAGGAGCAAATGATTGATGACAGAAATGGGATTTATTGAACTGCGATGATGATAAATATTTTCGAAATTGGAGTGGAGACAGAATTTTTTTGATGATCGCTTTGGGGAAAGGTGAGGAAATTTTAAGTGGACATATCTGTTGCCTTAGAGGTAAAGGGGCGTAAGTGCTATGCTTATAGAAAAGGACTTACGCCCTTTTGTTTCTAAGATTTTTGGAAAAATTCATTTTTTGGTGGGAAATTATGGATTTTTTTTTTTTTTTAATTATGGATTTTTTAGATTTTTGCAGTTTTTTTACACTTGATTTATGAGGTTTTGAAAGAAAAAAATGTAGTATTTTCAATTACACTGGCCCACAAAAAAAAAGGGGTCTGTACTTTTGACTAGACCTACCTATCTTTATGTATTTTGACGCGCTGAATCCGAATCTGAAGTCAGTTTTGTCCGTACACCCTCGAAATTTGGAGTAAATTGCAAAAAACCATAAAAATTGCCAAAAATTAGCAGTTTTGGTAGGAAAAAAAATTATGGAACTATATACCAAGTATGAGTTTTATGTATTTTGGTCCGCTGAATCCAAATATGAAGTTTATTCAACCATAAGCCATTCAAAATCTACGTAAATTGCAAAAAAAAAAACCTGAAAATTGCGAAAAATAGTTTTTTCCATAAAAAAAAGGCTATAAATAATTATTTACAGCCTTTTTTTGTAGGAAAATCATTTTTCTCTCCACAAATACTTCAAAAATTCATTAAAATTGATTCCAAACCTTTTAAATCGATGGGAAAATGATCTCATATTTTGCATTAACATCAACTACTTTTGTAATCATCATTATAACACTGTTATATCTTTGTATAAAAAAAAGAAAAACATTGAATTTACTTTGTACCAACGTTTTAACTTTCTTTGTAAAGTCCTCTTCAGAGTACTTATTTGATATAAAATCAAGAAACTGGAATAATTTTAATATAAAATAATTATAAAATTACAAAAATTATTGATTCACTATTTTTAAAAATTTTCTTATGAATTTCTTTACATAGAATTAATGAAGTTCATCTTTGGTGTATTTGTGGATTGCATTGAAACAGTTTCTCAAAATAAATAAATAAATAAATATTCTATTCATAATCGATCCCAACTCGTTGCGCCAAATAGAACCATAAATATCCCCAAAATTCTGAATTTAAAAAAAAAAACAAAATTAATTTTTTTCCTTTTTACAAAAATTCTGTAAAATTAATTCTGACACATGATTTCCCAGTGAAATTTCCTCAGCTTTCCAATGAAATCATCCAAAAAAATCTATCTCCTCCCCTTCACCCATAATCTCCACACATCCCCCCCTTTCCTAAAAAATCCTATTTTCAGAAAATCCTCCCCTGAATATTACCCCTCAATTTCCCAAACAGGAAATGTCAAATGAAACCTCAACTCAGCTAATTTTGCTCCCATCACTCCCAAAATCTCCAAAAATACACCCACAAAATTGATACAAAATCCCAACAATCCATAACGCTATTAATAAATGTCCATCACTCAGTGCTGTTTTATTCTGTGTTAACCTCGATTACCACTGGAAACAGCAATTTGACGTGAAGCCATTTGAATTTATGCAAATGTAAAAACACATTTTCGGGCTTTCTAATGAAGCCTCTCTCCCGAACCACCGAAAATTAACGATCGATCCAAATTCATAAAAAAAAAAAGCGAAAAAAAAAAGTCTAACGAATACATTTGCCACTGTACGACCTGTTCGCGTGTGATACGCCACGAATTGACCTCAATTTCATAGTTATTATGATTTTTATTTCACTCTTTTGTTACCACCATCCAACCCCCCCCCCCCCCCCCCCCCCCAATGCCAATTCAAAGTTCAAACCACAGCCAAAGTGTGACAGAGACAAAGAGAATAGCCTGACGGAGGTCCGGTAGTGGGTTGAGCCTTGCCATCGCAATTCATAAAGTCAGGCTATCTGACTCCACAAACACTTACGAACTGGACAGCTAATCCATAGCCCGTAATCAAGAGCGAACTGACCTCTATCTTCCTTACTCTCTCTCTCTCTCTGTTTGGCTGTTTATCTCTCTCTCTCTCTTTCGCTCTCTCTCTATATGTTCTCTCTGCCTCCAGGTGTTTTGGAGGTGAATGCCTTACGTAATTAATCTGTCTGTGTATATCACTGGGTGCATCAAATCTACGAGTGAATTTATGCATTCAACGGGAGTTTTAAATGCCTTTGTATTCTGTTTGAAGAATCGGAGTAAAATCGAGAGAGAGAGAGAGAGAGAGAGAAGATACAATTAATCTCGAGCAATCGCTCTACGTTTTTTTTAATTTTACAAAGTTTTTTAAAAAATTTCGTGCAATTTTTTTCATTTATAATGAAAAAAAAATGAGTATTTTTTTTTGTTAATTTAAATTTTTTTGGGAATTTTCAAAATTCGTGAAAAAAATTTCTTTCTTTTTTCGAGGATTTTCCAGAATTTTTGCAAATTAAATTCTGGTAAAATTAAAATTTCTTTTAGAAAAATCAGTAATTTTTTTTGCTTCTAATCGGAATTTTTTGAGATTTTCCAGGATCTATTTTTTCAATATAAATACTACATTAAAAATAAGGAAAAATTCATTTTCCCCCAATTTATTTTCATTTTAAGAGGATGAACATGTTGACACAGAGTCGAGGCGTCACATCGTACACTCTTCATGCAGAGAGTCGATTATTCACGGTGAATATTTTCGTAAAGATTTTACATATAACGGAGTGGATGAGAGTGTCTATACATATATATGTACAACGTATATTCGCGTGTATGTAGACTATTTCATGTATTTCTACACGTTGGTGCTTTTGAAAAGCCACAGAAGAAGAACTCCTTCACAACTTCGGGCCCTCACCCCTGTCATCCAACTACTGCAACGACGTGTCTGTCGAATACGTTGGAAAAAGGGAAAGGGAGGGAGGGGGGGTAGGAGGGAAGAAGTGGTAACAACACTGAGGGAATTGAGTATTTTACCTCGCAGCTTTTCCCTGGAAATCCGATCAATTTACCGTAATCCACGTTTGTAATCACAGTTTCCGATAAAATCGTGAATTTATTACTGACTTCTTGGAAAAAGAATTTTTTGATTAAATTGGGGATTCAACGGGATTCATTTAAGGTAGTATTGCAGCTATCTCAAGTACAGTTAACTCCTTATTTTTTTTTGATGCCGTATCAAAGATGATACTTTTTTTTTACATTTTTCTGAATTTTTTCATAATTTTTGTCCGTCCAGGTGATGAGATATGAATTATTAAATCGGACAGAAATAACGAAATTACTGAAGAACCACAGGGTTGACCCATTATTTAAAAACAATTGGCGAAGAGAACAGCATTTTTACTGAATAATAGAAGAAAAAAATATTCAATTCACCGTATAGTTATTGAGAAATTT
The DNA here is from genome assembly GCA_963942555.1 of Aleiodes leptofemur. Lineage (NCBI taxonomy): Eukaryota > Metazoa > Arthropoda > Insecta > Hymenoptera > Braconidae > Aleiodes > Aleiodes leptofemur. The sequence continues at coordinate 1,178,081 of OZ012621.1, read as the reverse complement.
TAATTAGAAGGTAGTCGTACACAGAGAAAAATGTTTTCTTAATTTAAGAATGTGCAGGTCACTTAAATTAAGTGACTCTTCTCACTTAAATCAAGTGACTTTTTCTTTCTTAATTTAAGAAAGTAAAACTCACTTAAATCAAGTGCATTTTCTCACTTAAATCAAGTGACTTTTCTCACTTAAATCGAGGAACTTTTTCTTTCTTAATTTAAGAAAGTAAAAGTTACTTAAATTAAGTGCGTTTTCTCACTGAAGTCAAGTGACTTTTCTTACTTAAATCAAGTGACTTTTTCTTTCTTAATTTAAGAAAGTAAAACTCACTTAAATCAAGTGCGTTTTCTCACTTAAATTAAGTGACTTTCCTCACTTAAATCAAGTAACTTTTTCTTTCCCAATTTAAGAAAGTAAAACTCACTTGAATCAAGTGCGTTTTGTCACTTAAATCAAGTGACTTTTCTCACTTAAATCGAGGAACTTTTTCTTTCTTAATTCAAGAAAGTAAAAGTTACTTAAATTAAGTGACTTTTCTCTCTTAAATCAAGCGACTTTTTCTTTCTTAATTTAAGGAAGTAAAACTCACTTAAATTAAGTGACTTTTCTCACTTAAATCAAGTGACCTTTCTCACTTAATTTAAGAAAGTAAAAGTCACTTAAATCAAGCGACTTTTCTCACTTGAATCAAGTGACTTTTTCTTTCTTAATTTAAGTGACCTGCACATTCTTAAATTAAGTGACTGCACATTCTCAAATTAAGAAAACATTTTTCTCTGTGTAACTATTTGCCTCTCTCTCTGTCTCGTGCATGTGATAGGAGATTAATACAAAAAACATGCAAGAAAAAAAAATTATATTCTCAAGCTGAAGCACTTTTTCCCCGAATTATCAGCAATTAATTGGAAACAAACCTAAAAATCCTCATGTTTCCTGTTTTATTGATCGTAATCTGGGACACTACCTTAATTCAAAGAATTCATCTCCAATCTACTTCGTGACTCTCCTTTTTTTTGTCACTATTTTACTATCACTTACTTTTATGCAAATGAAAACAATAAATCTACGTGCATACACGAGTGCACATGTGCTTCAACACAGTTGGTACAATTTCAAAACAACTGAGGCTTGAACGTCGATCTTCCAACACACAGGACCAGTGGATTATCACGAGTGGATGAACTGATAGGGATGTCTGTTTTCCTGGTTTCTCTACAGTACTACAGAATTCTTCGTTACTGAGATATTAATAATCCTCTTGAAATCTATTCATTTTTTTTTATCATACTAATAACTTTTATTCCAATCTCATCGGGATTAATTGAGTTTTCTTCCAATTAATAGACAAAAGCAATAAAAAAAAAAACGTAAAAAGCAGGAAAAAATCAATAAAAATCACTGAAATAAAAAGGAATATTTTTCTCTAAAAACTGAAAATTTCATGAAAAAAAAAGACAAAATATATAAAAAAATTCAGGAAAAAGAACAAAAAAATTATAATTTTTTTTATTTGCTGAATCCCAAAAAGTACAATTTATTTCGTTTTTTTAAACTCATAATAATAATAATAATGAGAATGTTGTGTAAACATGAAGCATATTTCCATTAATCTAATAATTTTTTTTATTTATTTCAATTTTCCTTTATTTTCATTCCAAAGCTGTTGAATTGTTTTACAACGGAAAGGCAGTCGATGCCTGGAATGCTCAATGCTTGGTTGTACTTGAGTTTCACTAATGAACCTGTGAGACCCGTGTCGCAGGGTAAGAAACTCAAGTACGTACTTTTACTCGTAACCCCTTGGCATCACTTCTGTCTGGCAACACAACAATGCCACCCTAAGCCCATTGGTGAATACGAGCCTCAAGTTAAGTGCAATAGTGTCACGAAAAGTAAAGATACAACACGAAAATACCATTCACTCGTGTAAGTATGCAATTTAAAATGAATTGATAATACGAATAATTTTATGACTTTATTGTGGATTTTTTTTTTAATTATAATTTTTTTGAGGAAGAATTGAGATTTTTCTGTGATTTTTTTTGAGAATTTTTCAATTTTCAGGAGAATTGAATGAATTTAAAAAGAAAAAAAAGACATTTTTATGGTTGAATATTAAAGAATTATTGAAAATTATTGGTTAGAAAATTGGGGGTTTGTGAATAATTTTTAATTATTTTTCGAATAATTAAAAATTTTAGAAATTTTCGTGAAACTAGAAATGAAAAAAGGCATTCACGTTTTAACGTAATTTGATGAAAAAAAAAATTATGTCAATTTCTGATCGATTTTTTTCTAATATCGATTAATCGATGCGATATCTCGCATTAAATTCGATACAGAATATTGGTCCATTTCAATTATTCACATACCCCTAAAAAAAAATATATAAAATAAAATTCCATCAATTTCTATAATTTTTTCAAAACTCGTCTCATCGCAGAGAGAAATTTAGTGATGAAAATAAATAGAAAAAAAAGAGCAGAGGTTTCTCTATAAACATTTTATCCACGTTTCATTCGTGGCAGAAAACATCTCTATGTTCCCTGGGGTCATAAAAATTAAAAAAAAAAAAAAAAAAAAAAAACTAGAAATAAAATGAAAAAAAGGGAGGAATATAAAAAAAAGGTGATTTTAAAGCCAACGCAGAAATATGAAAAATCCGAGAGTTGTTTCATATGTGTCGCACGATTATTCAATGTCACACCCATTTTTTCCATTCTCTGAATGACACGAGAATGGAATACTTTTTCTTTTTTTTTCCAAAAAAAAGGAGAAACATCCGTTTATATCAGGCCGTGTTAGATAAAGGGGAGAATGAAAGAGATATATTTAAAAAATTTTGTTTAAATGCAACTTTATTTAGAAAAAAGTAGAGTGGCTCGCGCGATTATGATTTAAAAAATGCAAAAAAGTGGCTTAAAAAATCGAAGATATTTGAATATTTGAAAATTATTATATTGTTATTTTTTTGCGATATTCAAAAATTCATATGTTCGAGGTTTTTGAAAATTAAGGGCTCAAAATTTGGATTTAGGCATATTTTGATACGTATCAAAACATATAAAAAATTGAACTGAATCAAAGAATACAATTTTTAAAATCTGGTGATTTGACATGGAATGCAATATAATGTATGCATAGCGTTTTTCGGTGACATGAAAAAAGGCCATGTTTTTTTTTTGTTTACACAGAGAAAAATGTTTTCTTAATTTAAGAATGTGCAGGTCACTTAAATTAAAAAAGAAAAAGTCACTTGATTTAAGTTAGAAAAGTCACTTAATTTAAGTGACTTTTACTTTCTTGAATTAAGAAAGAGAAAGTTACTTGATTTAAGTGAAAATGGTCACTTGATTTGAGTGAGAAAACGCACTTGATTTAAGTGAGTTTTACTTTCTTAAATTAAGAAAGAGGAAGTCACTTGATTTAAGTGAGAAAAATCACTTAATTTAAGTGACTCTTACTTTCTTGAATTAAGAAGGAGGAAGTTACTTAATTTAAGTGAGAAAGGTCACTTGATTTGAGTGAGAAAACGCACTTGATTTAAAAGAGTTTTACTTTCTTAAATTAAGAAAGACAAAGTCACTTAATTTAAGTGAGTAAAGTCACTCAATTTAAGTGACTTTTACTTTCTTAAATTAAGAAAGAGAAAGTTACTTGATTCAAGTGAAAAAGGTCACTTGATTTAAGTGAGAAAACGCACTTGATTTAAGTGAGAAAAGTCACTTAATTTAAGTGACTTTTACTTTCTTAAATTAAGAAAGAAAAAGTTACTTGATTTAAGTGAGGAAAGTCACTTGATTTAAGTGAGGAAACGCACTTGATTTAAGTGAGTTTTACTTTCTCAAATTAAGAAAGAAAAAGTCACTTAATTCAAGTAACCTGCACATTCTCAAATTAAGAAAACATTTTTCTCTGTATAGAATTCCGTAAATACCTGTACTTTCATTGGATTTGTAGAATTTCATGAACTGCCCTTTCTCCAAGATAATGAAATTTATATTTCAAAAAAATAGGTGAACGTAAATCCTCCTAAACTCTGTATTTCTCGACTTATCTCAGTTCTCGCACACCACTTAAATATTATTTATCCATAAAAACTGAAGCAATTCGAAATAATCGATTAAAAAAAAAAATTAGAGAGGTGTTAAACACAGAGACATTCCAAGATATGTGTCTATGTGTATATACTTAAGTTGAATGCGGTCATAAACGCGACGCTTAGCTCTTCGAAAACAGCCATCTCTCTCTCTCTCTCTCTCTCTCACTCTCTTCTCGCTGGTTCACTTTGCACAAAGGCAGACGGCGCGAACACGTTGGTAAACTTGGTTAACGATAGACTAATTCCCAATTGGGCCCCTACGTTTGAGTTCACCGAAGGGAAAGTTATCGAGTCGATGTTGGGTAAGGGTATATAATCTACCACCCCTGTGTCTCCCTTTCTTCTCCACTTTACCAGGTCTAACTCTCCCCCCCCCCTCCCCACCATCCACCCACCTGCCTCACTCCTACTACCAAGAAAGATGAGAAGGGAATGAGAGAATTTCCGGAAGCCCTCAGCTAGACGTTTACACTATCCCGTTACCCCTTCTCCTTCCTCCTTTTCCAAAAGTTTCAACTGCGTCAGCTTTTGCTAGTGGAATTTTTTTCCGAAAAAATCATTTAAAACTCATTTTTTTCGGAGTCACATCTAAATTGTACAATGTTTATTCGAGACAGATATAATTTTTTTTTCAAATTATTAACGCATTTGGAATTTATGACATGGATTTATTATCATAGTTATATCTAAAGGGGAAGGTGGGGTAAAATGGACAGGGGTCGATTTTGGTATTTTGTGCTATGAAAATTACTCGAAATCGATGGAAATATTGGAAATAGATTTTTTCTGATGATTCCATTGGAAAGATGAGAAAATTTACCATGAAAATCATATGTCAGAAGTTATTTTTTGGAATTTTTCAAAAATTTCATTTTTTGGGCAAGATTTGAAGGTTTTCAGGGATATCTCTGGTTTTATTGGTCGTAGCGACCTGAGGTTGATCTTAAATGAAAGGTGAGCTCATTTCCCATTGATTTATGGTTTTTAAAAAGAAAAATATCAATTTTTCAAGTACTTATAGGACAAAAACTGATTTTTCAGAACATGACCTATAAATATTTGAAAAATTGATTTTAAAAAAATTTGAACCACATAAATCGATGAGAAATGAGCTCACCTTTCATTTGAGATCAACCCTAGGTCGCTACTACCAACAGAACCGGAGATATCGTCGAAAAAGTGAATTTTTTCGATTTTCAAAAGGGAAATTCCTTCAAAACTTGGCCAAAAAAGGGAAATTTTTCCAAAAATTGAAATAAAAAGAATTTGACACATGTTTTTCACCTAAAATTTCCTCAGCTTTTCAATGGAATCATTAGAAATGTTCTATCTCGAACCGTTCAATTGGAGTATCCATTTTACCCCACATTCCCCTATTAATGAATTGCATTAGTTTTATATTATTTTGAATTTAATTAAATATATGTTTGATTTAAATTGGTAAATTCGACTTGTATTGAACTGACGTCCTATTGGAGCCATTTTTTTTCAAATTCGCCTCGTGCTTTTTTATTATTAAAAATTATGAGGAATTATTGATATAATTTCATAAAAGGATTTTCATGTTTATTATTCATGTAAAATATTGATTTATCGATAATTTTGGAATTAATGCATTTGTGAAATTTATTGGGTCATTAATTTATATGGAAATAATAAAATAGTTTGAGGTTTGTGGCCCCCATGTACTCGAATATGACTCGATAAAAAAATTTCAATACAATTTTTTTTTTTTTTTTGATATGAGAGAATCATCAGAAATAATTCAATTCGATTCAATTAATAGAGTGAAATTTTTTTTTCTTTTTTTTTTCGTAAATATATATTTTAGAGTCAGTAACCGTGATGGTATTTACTCTCGTTTTAATGCGACAAAAGTATCAATCTTCTTCTCTGGTACTTTAAAGAGCACAGTGGCGCCAGTCGTAAATTTATTTCAAACTATAAATACGATGTATTTTCACAGTGTCCAGACGACACGAGTAAAACTGGCTGAAAAACGACTGACTCAATGTTTCAATGATTCCCCAATGTTCTTTTTTTCTTTTTTTTTTTTGGTCTCCACAATTGCAGTAGTGAATAATTCGTTGATGAAGAGACAGAGGGAGATGAGTCAATTTTATTCTTTAGAATTTGGGAAATATCTTGGAAATTAAGAGAAATAGGGAAATTTTTGTGGAGATCTTTTTTGTAGAGCAGAAAAAGAGCTACAAAAAAGGTTTTCATTCAAAATTTCATAACTTTTATTTATTGAGATATTTCCAAAAATCGATTCGTCTCTCTCCTCTTTTCTACTGAATTTCAAAAGATAGTAATGATGATTTTTCTTATTTTTAAGATTTAATCCCAAAGTTTAGTCGATAAATCAGAAAACATGAGGATTTTTAGGTTTGTTTCCAATTAATTGCTGATAATTCGGGGAAAATGTGCTTTAATTTACCCGAAAAAAAGTGATTAAACTATTCGAAAGTCATATCTTCAGCTTGTGAATATAATTTTTTTCTCTCGAATTTTTTTTTACATCAATCTCCTATCACATGCATGAGATAGAGAGAGAGGCAAATAGTTACGACTACCTTCTAATTAAAATTTCTCAATAAATATACACAGAGAAAAATGTTTTCTTAATTTAAGAATGTGCAGGTTACTTCAATTAAGTGACTTTTCTCACTTAAATCAAGTGACTTTTTCTTTCTTAACTTAAGAAAGTAAAATTCACTTAAATCAAGTGCGTTTTCTTACTTAAATCGAGTGACTTTGCTCTCTAAAAATCAAGTGAGTTTCTCACTTAAATCAAGTAACTTTTTCTTTCTTAATTTAAGAAAGTAAAAGTCACTTAAATCAAGTGACTTTTCTCACTTAAATCAAGTGACTTTTCCTTTCCTAACTTAAGTAAGTAAAATTCACTTAAATCAAGTGCGTTTTCTTACTTAAATCAAGTGACTTTTTTCACTTAAATCAAGTGACTTTTTCTTTCTTAACTTAAGAAAGTAAAATTCACTTAAATCAAGTGACTTTTTCTTTCTTAATTTAAAAAAGTAAAACTCACTTAAATCAAGTAACTTTTTCTTTCTTAATTTAAGAAAGTAAAAGTCACTTAAATTAAGTGACTTTTCTCACTTAAATCAAGTGACTTTTTCTTTCCTAACTTAAGAAAGTAAAATTCACTTAAATCACCTGCGTTTTCTTACTTAAATCAAGTGACTTTTCTCTCTTAAATCAAGTGACTTTTTCTTTCTTAATTTAAAAAAGTAAAACTCACTTAAATCAAGTAACTTTTTCTTTCTTGATTTAAGAAAATAAAAGTTACTTAAATTAAGTGACTTTTCTCACTTAAATCAAGTGACTTTTTCTTTCTTAATTTAAGTGACCTGCACATTCTTAAATTAAGTGACTGCACATTCTTAAATTAAGAAAACATTTTTCTCTGTGTACGGTGAATTGACTATTTTTTTCTTCTATTATTTAGTTGAAATGCTGTTCTCTTCACCAATTGTTTTTAAATAATGGGTTAACCCTGTGGTTTTTTAGTAATATTGTTATTTCTGTTCGATTTAGGGCGTTTCATCCCCACCACTGGTATTTTCAGTAACTTTGATAATTCATATCTCATAAAGTGCACGGACAAAAATTATGAAAAAATTCAGAAAAATGAGGGATTAACTGTACTCGAGTTCTCCGGGTAATACCTCAATATTGATTTTCACGGTGAATATAATCACAAACATAAATGAATCCAAGTAAGAAATTTTTTTTTCTTCCTCTCCAATGAAAAAACAATAAGAGGGAGATGAAGGAGTGCAAGCTCATTAATTTTTTACGTAACTTTTCACTCCATTTCAATTGCCAAGCTAATTACTCATTTTTATTAACTCTCCTTTTATTCCTTTTCACTTTCTTTTTTTCCTTTTTTTTAAATTTTCTTTTTTCCTTTAACATTGAAAAGTTTTTCTCCATTCGCCATTGAAATTAATTCAAATGATTTTCTCCTCCATTCCCTCTCTCTCTCTCTCTCCCCTCTCTTTCTATAAATATTCCTATTTGAAAATAATAATTATAAAAAAATTCATTTCATCAAGACTTCATCCTGCCATTAAAAATATTAAATAATAATAAATATAATCCAAATATTCACGAAAAAAAAAAATCCTCCATAAAAATCCCTAAGAGATTAATGACATTCAAAACTACCCCTCCCCTCACCCCCCTTGATTCTCATGAGAAAAAAAATGAAATTCGTATTTTTCCAACATCATAAGAGTTTACTGTTATCATAATAATAATAATAATAATAATAATAATAATAAAAACTGAAGACGATGAATGTAGCGAAGCGTAAGAATGAAAAAAAAGGGAAAAAAATAAAAGAAAATAAAAAATCCTTAACTAAGACTTAAAACAAGAGCCAAAAAAAAAAAAATGAAAAAATATGGAAAAAGCCACGTTATTCTATTCCCCAAAGATCCACACGGGATGTGTTGTTCGGTTGCTGGGCCATCGTTGACTGTACTAGTACACGTACATCGTCAGAATGAAGTAGACAGTGAGACCAGAAAGGGATGAAGAAGAAGGAGAGGGGGATGGTGGTGGTGCAGGAGAGGAGGTAAAGAAGACAAAAAGTTGCAAAAAAAAAGAGGAGAAGAACCCAAGAGAGAGTAGGACAAAAGGCGAAAGAAAGGACGAGAGGAAACACAACGGGCAGAACGGTGCAGAAATGGATAAAAATGAAAAAAAAAAAAAAAAAAACGAGAGAAGAAGAATGAGAACGAAAGAGACGTGGAAAGCGGTGGAAGAAAGGGGGGGGGGGGGGTAAAATAGTGTGGTGGGGCGAAGGGCACCAAGAGAGAAAGAGAGGAAGAGAAAGAGGGGGGGGGGGGTGATTTAAGGGATGCAAGAGCGAGAGAAAACGAAGTTTAAGCGTGTGGCTCCTCCGAGTGGGGGGCGCTGGTACCTCGGCACTTTGGGCTCTTTCTCTCTCTCTCTTTCTCTGTAGCGTGTGCGCGTTCTCCCAACCGTCTGACGCCCGATACGCGGAGCCCCCGATAGAATACGAGCAGTTCCACTACTCCTCAGTCCGGCCGGGACGTTCCAGCGAGACGTCACGTTATTGCTTAAAACGCGTTATATCAACGTGCACGTTAACATTAAACCGGAAAAGTTGTCACACACATTTTCCAACTTGAACGTTGATCTGTATCACTTGTAAATCTGAAGGGATTAGCTGATTTGATTAATTTAAATTTGCGTGGACTTGGCGCGAGACACTACCGAGTCTCGATCGTAATTAAAATTTTTATTTTTACGATTTTTTTCGTCAATTTCTTTGATTATTTAATTCTTCTATATTTTAATAATGGTTGAGTAAAGAGGGATTTCGGGAGGTTTCTTGGGTCTCAGTGGTCGAGACCGAAGTACAGACAGACCCGGAAAATTAAAATCAAATTATTTTATTATTTTCTGGTGATTTTTAAATAAATAAAAAATTTTAAGTTTTTTTTGAAAAATTTGAATTTTTTTTCGCACTTTTGATTTTGTGAAAGGTGATTATTTGTGGTTGATTTTAAACATTATATATATGTATAGTGAGGTGTAATTGAATCTGACATCTTGGAGTGAGTGATAATTTCTTGTGCAAATTAATTCCCCTTCTCTATTTTTTTCTTTTTCTTTTACCTCAAAGCTCCTTTCATCCTTTTTTTTTTCTTCTCTCTACTTTTTCCTATTTTTTCTAAATTAAAACTCTGAGATTAAGTGGAAACTGTTAATTCACAAAGTTTTGAGAATAAAGAGGAAGAGAGAGAGTGAAAAATTGTGAGAAGCTCAACACTGACACTGAACATCAACGAAGGTAATGGCGACACATTAATTATCAGTAAATAACAGTAATTTAGTGCATGTAACACACAAAATCAATGTTAAATAGCTTAATTTGTATTATTTTGTATGATATAAAGTTTCATTGAGTTCCAACTCAATCGTAAAAGTAAAACAGGAAAATAAAAAGTTTAGGAAAATAAAAGGGACGAGGGGACGAATTACAGGTGGATAAAAAAAAGAATATATATGAAGAAAAAATAAAAGAAAATTCTAACGTCTGACGTTTGAGTTTGGAGGGTTGTATGCCGAGTATAAATGCGTTCTAGGTACCCGCACGAAACTCTAGTTCGGTCGTCAACTTCTAGTCAGTTTGTATTAACGTTGCACCGAGATATAAAGTTTTTTTGGGAGGGGGACGAAGAGGGAGAGAAAGTGGGTGGCAGAAAGACTGACACACTTTTCATGTTAAATTATTACTCAGTTTATTCACCAATTTCACCATATAATTCCCTTAAATTTTTCAATTTATTCAAAAAAAAATTTTTAAGGATGTTTTACCGGTATTTTATCAAAATTTAAAAATGTAAGAATTCAATGAAAAAAATTTCAAGTTTCTCCAATTCATAGAGAAATCGTATGCAAAATTTTGGATTTTTTTTTCATGTTTGCTTGAGAAGTTATAATTTTTTTGAAAACCATCGTTTAACTTGTGTTTTTATGGGAAATTCACGAAATCTTGAAAAACTTTTCGATAAATTCTTCAAATATGATGAAATTTCGGATGTAGGTAAGAAATTGACCCCCCCCCCCCCCCCCCCCTCCCCCTAAAATTCTCGAAAATTTGATTAAAATTCTTGAAAATTTAATTAGAATTCTCTAAAATTTTATCGAATATCCAAAGTTTTATTAGAGATGTTGTTTCGAGAAAAACGCGTTTAAAGTTTTCTTCAACGAAAAATCGTACCTTTGCTCAATTAGTAATGCCTACACTATAAAACATGTTTTCCACCTCTTTTTAATGTTCATTTCCATCTAAAATAACGTAATAATAAAAAAAAAATCGATTTTTCGAAAATTGTAGAGTGAAAAATCCCCGAAATTAAACGAATTCCTCTGGTTTTTTTAACGTATGGTATTTTCCCCCAAAAAAATGGTATTTGCGGAAGGCACGTGCAGAAAAATTCAGTAGTATACCGCCCACAGTGCGAACGAGCCACCGAATGACGACAACAACAATGGACTTGTTTTTACGATACCTTTACCTCCCTTTACTCTTTTTCCCCGTTCACATAAACACACACATATACACAAATTCATTCGCTTCTTTTTTCTCTCTCTACAGGCCTCTTTCAAGATTTCGTTGCGCTCCGCCTCGTCATTTTATCACTCCACCTTGATCCAGTCTGGCGAACCCCTTTTTTTTTCTTTTTTGTGAATTAATAACCGTATCGAATGTCTTTGTTGCTGTTTTATTACTACGAGGGTGAAATAAAGTGGATTTTTTTTCAGAGCAACCATGTTCCCTCAGTTCTGATGAATAGAAAACATTTTAAAGCTCATCGTTGCTCTAGACCATTATTTGAAGAACGATTTATAGTAATTGTGTGATAATTTTATCGAATTATTATTATTAATGAAAATCATTTCACTGACGTTTCTCTTCAACCAATTTCTTTCATAGTCCAATACTGATGTTTCATCAAACTTAAACTGATGTCCATTGTCAAAATGGTTACTTGCCATTATTATTATTATTATTTTTGTCATTTTTTCTCGAAATACTGATTATAAAATTTTTTGGTATTTTTTTGGGGGTGAAGGCTACTCTCAAAAAATTTGAAAAAATTCACGAATGGTGGAGACATGTTCGAGCATCTACTCAAATTTTTTCAAATTTTTTCGGGCAGTCTTTCTCTCCGAAAAAAATTCTTCAAGCTGACCAGGGCAGAATGAACCTGTGGACCGAAATGATTTGGGATTTTTTTTGAGAGTGAAGGGGTCTTCAAAAAAAATTGAAAAAATTCACCAATAATATAGACATTCTGAAGCATGTTCTCAAATTTTTTCAGATTTTTTTGAAGACTCCTTAACTCTAAAAAAAATTCACGTACCATGTGTTGCTACGAAAATCCATTTTGCCCCATTTTCTCTTGTCTTCAACGATCTCCAATGAACTCTTTGCTTCAAGGTCGGACAAATTCCCTCCAATTCATCTATAACTCCACTCCCATTTCTCTCACCCCATCAACGAATTCATTTTTCTCCACCCAAAAAAATTACTAAACACACTTCATTCTTCAAAAAAAAAAAAAAAATAGAACCGACAGCAGCAAAAAAAAATCCCATTGTAATGTCTTCTAACTCCTTTTTCCGCGCGAATTGAAAGGATTTTTAAAATGTTAGAACCACTGAAGAGTGAAAGGGACTCGAAGATTGCTCAGGGTTTCAATGAATGTGTGTGTGAAAATTCAATAGCAGTGAGTTGAAAAAAAAGAAGAAGAAGAAGAAAAAAAAAAAGAGTGTACGAGGGTTAGCGATGTTCACCCGATTTTCTTGTTTCTCCTGTTAGAAAAAAAGAGGGAGAGAAGAGAGCTTAAAAAAAAAAAAAAAGACGAGTACGTGAAAAAGAAGAATCTCGATGAAGAAAAGTCGATTTTGCTGGTGCACATCAACGTCACTCGTTTCTCTCTCTTTTCCCTTCAATTTATCGTCACCTTAGAATCAAAGGGGCGTAAGTCCTATGCTTATACACAACACTTACGCCCTTTTTCTTCTAAAGCAACGAATATTTTTCCCTCTTCCTTTTCCGCATTTTTTCCTTTCTCGTGCGGCAAAACGGCAGAGACAAACCTGCCAAGGACAAGGACAGATGCGTGGCTCTCTCTGCTCGTTGAGAATTCCACTCGTGAACTAGGCAGGACGTCCTCATTGCCCAAAGTGTCCTAGCACGAGATATAACCCAACGTAGAAACGTAGAGCGGGGGGGGGGGGGGCACTATGGTACCGTAACGTCCAGACTGAGAACACAGATAACTCATCCTGTCTGCGAAAACCTTTTCTTTTTCTCTCTCTCTCTCTCTTTCTCTTTTTCTTACCAACAAATAAAGAGTGAGAAGAAAATGCGGAAGAAAAAAATCTTTTTATTCCATCTCTATCCGGTTTTTGTTTTTTTTAAGATTTCGCATTGTTTCTGTTTTGGAAGTTGTTTTTTTTTTTTAATTACTGGATCATGTGTCATCATTTTTCAAAATAAAGAGGAAATTTTAATTTACAATATTTTTTTTTTTATGTATGTTTGAGAAAAATTTGTAATTTAGCTGAAAAATGTGCGATTTAACTGCGAAAAAAGGCGATACATCTGGAAAATGTGCCATTTAAAGTGACATCCCCCCCCCCCCTCTTTTTCCAATTTTTTTTATCAATTTTGATACACAAGATCTTTTTTTTGGATTTATTTACGTTTGAGAAAAACGTGCGAATTAGCTGAAAAATTTGCGATTCATGTGGAAAATGTGTCATTTAGAGGTCCATCCCCCCTCCCCCCCTTGAATATTTTTTTTTTAATTTTGAACCACAAATTTTTTTTTTTTATTCATGTTTGAGAAAAATGTGCAATTTTGCTGGAAAATGTGCCATTTAAATGTCTATTTTCCCTCCCTCCTCCCCCCCTTTTTCCCCCTCTTTTCATCTAATTTTAACAAATAAATTCTTTTATTACTCCCTCCATGTTTTTCCGTCAACTCTTTTTCCTCCTTTTTTTCTATCGAGAATATCTCGAAGAACGTGAAGATTCAGTTTTCTCCAATTTTTCAATATCCTTCCTGCCATTTTTCGATATAACTCGGATGACGCGCGACAAAACCGGATGTGCTCACTACTGTGTCTCCTCCCCTCGTTCTATCCTCTCCACTGTTTATTCCTTTATTATTATTATTATTATTATTATTATTATATTTCCACCCCCCCAGTAGCTTTCGGGATTTATCTGAGCTCCTCCCCATCACTTCCGGATATTCAATCGGTATTGCGGTTCTTTTCTCCTTGGCGAAAAATTCTTACCAAATCTCTTATTCTTTATTATCGCCATCATGAAAAATTCATTCAAATTACAGACAAAAAATAAATAAAAATAAAAAAAATTGCTTTTATCAAGACACACATAGTGAGATAAAAAAGAGTTTGACACAAAAAAAGAGATTTCATGAAAAAATAATTTTATTCTAAAAAAAATAAATTAAAAAAAATTTAAAAAAAAAATAAAAAAAACTTTCAGTTTATTCTCGAAAACTTCTTGCACCGTGTAGCCAGTATCTCATTTCACAGAGGAATAATGCGGGCAGGTGTTGTGTCCCACATACCTGCCTACAGCATCTCTATCTATCTCTCTCTCTTCTCCTCATATATCCATCAAAAGAGAAATAATCTTCTGGTCTCGCTTCTCTTTTGTAAAGTGTGATCTCCCTCATCAAAACTCTATCTACACGAGCATGTTACAGTATCGAGTAACATCGACAGTAAATATTTCATCGTTTTTTTTTTTCCCTTGCTTCTTGTCTTCCTCTTCCCCTCCCTCCCCCCCCCCCTCCTCTCTCTCTTTCTCTCTCGGTCTCGAGTACCATTTAAGTGGTAATTAAACTTTTATCGTTCCCGTTCATGCCGACATTTGATACTCAATGAGAAAAGGAGGAGGGGGGGGGGGGGGGGGGGGGGTAAAAAACACAACATAAACAGAGACAAGAGGAGAAGATAAATAAACCCCTGATCCTTTATCCTTTATAAAATAAAAAAGGAGACAGTGATGTTTACCTCTTGCAGTTGCCAGTTTTTTTCTTTTTTAATGAGGGAGGGGGAAGAGGATAAATAGAGGAATCGAAGGGAATTAAAAAAAAAGGGGGGGGGGGGGATAACAGATGGAAAAGTAGGCAGATAGCAGACGGAATGGCGTGGGTGTGCATCTCCCCTTGGCATTTTACATTCACCTCGGTGCCTGAATATTTAATCGCCGAGACGAGTAAGAGAGTTCCGGAGTTTTATTTTTTTTTATTTTTTTCAAGAAAAAAAAAAAGGGGAAAAGTGTCTATCGAATGGACGATGGAGAGCTTTAAATGGATTAGGTATCACATCTCGTGTGAATAAATTTCTTGAGGTTAATCGATATGTAAAGTTCTTGGTTATCGAGAAAAATAAGTGAATTTTTTTTTTTTTTTGCGATTGTTTGAGGGGCAATGGAATTAAGATGGGATGATAGAGTGTGGGGGATTAAAGAGGGGGTGAATGGGGATTTTTTGGGGGGGGATAGTTTTTCAATTAATTGCTGGTAATTCGGTAACACGAAAAAATAGCCAAGGAAAAAATAGACAAGAAAAAATAGACAAGGAAAAAATAGCCAAATAGAAAAAATAGACGAAAAAAAAAATGACCGGACAGTTCACCGTAAGTTTATTGGTAATTGACCAAATGATAATTACTGACCATTTCGGTAAAAAAAAAATGACGTCGTGTCACAAAGCTGACTAATTGATTTTACTACGGTCAATTTTCATCTAAATGAATTTATATAATTCGACAATTTATTCAAAGATTCACTGGTACTTTGTTTCACGACATTTGATTGAAATAATTTTCATGGTTTGTATGAAGAAATATATATGAAAGAGATATAGAGGGTTTTACATACAAAATTGAATGGAAAACTTTGAAAATTATAAATCAGTAGTGAAGAAATGAAATACGATGAGTGAATTTTCTTGCCATTTATCTATCAGTAATATCTCAGAAATTAAGCTAAATAGTGAAATTTTTGGGCGAATTTTTTGATACAAGAGCACCACAGCTACAAAAAGGTCCCTTCAAAAATCTCGCTATTTTGCTTAGTTTCAGAGATATTTTAGTCAAAATGAGCATGAAAATGAATCGATTCGTCTGTTTTTCCTCTTCAGTACATAAATCGGTATGTAAGATTTAATAAAGAAATTTCGTTAATACAGGATTCATTCATTCTTTGCTTGTTAAGATTAAAAACAAAAAAAAATAGAAAAATGACAGAAAATTCCCGGTGCTCAAAATGACGAATTTCTGATTGGCTCATTTTATTACTGACCGTCTGAAGAAATGACGGTAACTTTGCAACTATATAGATGGATTTCTGATCGCCATTAAACAAATAAATTTATTAATAAATTAATTTTAATTAATAAATTTTTTTTTTTTTTTTTTTACGAGAATCAAATTTCTGGCATCTTTACATGAAAAAATTCAGAAAAATATAAAAAAATATGTAAATGACCCTTAAATACCTCAAATAGACACAAAGATCTTTAATCCCCCCCCCCCCCCAATTCATGCAGATATTTCCCCTCCCCCCCTTTTTTTTTTAACTTCCCTCTGATAGTTTTATAGTAATATTAAGGATGAAGATGAATGGCGTAAGAATAAAGCGTTATCGGACACTCGGGAGTGTCAGGACTTTTCCAACAGAAAACGACAACGGGATAAGAAAGTTTTAGTGCAGTTTATGAAAGATGCAGGAACCAGGAGTTATCGCGTACTGGTGAATTTTTCATTGACGCGCAACGCGCTACCCTACAGTTTCCCCTCCCCCCCCCCCCCCCCCTCTTCTTTTTCTGGTGTGTGCGGTCTCGGCAATTCTCACTTTACCTCTTTTCCATATTATTTCTTTCTTTTTTTTTTTTTTTACTTCTTTTTTTCTTCTTCAGCCTCTTTTCTTTTTCCACATTTTTTCTCCACTCTGGTCGTACATACTTCAACGGTGGCGGAGGTCGAGTTGACTTCTTTCCCTCTGAACACACACACACACATTCTTGATGCCAGAAGTGCAAGAAAATTGTGGTACTGACAGGGTTAAAGGGGGGGGGGGGGGGGGAATAAAGTTTTTTTGGATAAGTTTCATGGACATTTTTTTTTTCAATTTTTTTTTTACTTTTTCTGCGCCACTGCACGTCCTCTGCGTCTCTTGTTAAAGTCAAATTTATTCTTTTTGATGGATTAACAACGTCTGACTACGTTGAATTAACCAAATTGATGATTCTGTAATTTTATACAATTCTTTTAAGCGATTTTTTTTAGAGTTTAATTTTACGAAATTAAATAAGTGGATTTTTTTTTTTTTTTTGTATTTTCATGCAAAAAAATGAATCATCATAAATTTGCGAATTTTTTTTAATGGATAGGGGAGAAGGGGGCAAAATGGACTAGTTGGTTGAAATGATTTGGGATTTTTTTTGAGATGAAAATTTCCTTTTTTTTAAATAATTTTTAAGCATTTTGTTGGATTTTTGAATGTTTTAATTTTTCTTTTTATTTTTATGCAAAATGGAAATAAAAATAGATGAATTATCATAAATCCACAATTTCCAGCTCATTTTTCACATTTTTCCCCAAAGAATCGCAAACATAAAATTCAACTTATTCCAAAAAAAAAAAAAAATGTTGATCCAGCTGCGCCAGGAATCCGCAAAATACATGAAAATCCTGGGAAAACGTCATAGTATTTGAATGGATATAAAATGAAAACAGATAATTCAGTTTAAAAAAAAAAACCTTAAAAAGCCTTGGAAAAAAAAAATCATAAACTCGTGGAAAAGCTAAAAAGTTAAAAGCAGTATCACATAATTAACGAACTAAATGACTGATACGTTCGTTACAATGAAGCAACCCCTGATTGATGCATCATTGTAGCTTCGAAACAGGGGGGGGGGGAATTTAACGTGCATGTACATTTTTTAGCCCCTCCTCTCAATTTTTTAAATTTTTTTTTTCCTATTTTTCTGTTGAATGCATTCATACGTGGGTCCGACATCATCATTCCGTTCAGATTAGCCAGCGTATTATTCTCTTAAACAATGGAAACTGCTTCTGAGCGGGTAAATGGCAGCGTCTACTTTACCACGAACCCTTCATCCCCCTCCCAACCCCCTCCCCCCTCCTCTTTCTCTTCGCCACTTCTCCCCTCATATACATATTCGCTGAATCTATTCCTTTATTTCTCCCCTTAATTTTTTTTTTTCGCTATTATTATGGGGAGATGATGAAAGAGGTCTATTCTATTGCCGAAAAAATGATCCCTTTGTGAGTTATGTATTGCTTGATCGATAGATAAGTAAATAGAGCTCTTTAATAGCTCCTTGTGAATTTTTTTTCGCTGATGCAGATAAATGCCATTTTTTTTTTACTATTTCTCGCGATGGGAGATTTTGTATTGAAGGGCATTTAGAGGCAGTTGGGTTTAGAGGAAAATGTCAAGAAACCTTTTTTGTAGAGAATTTTGAGAGCTACAAAAAAGGTCTCCTGGTATTTTTCGAAAAACCTATTAGTTTCGGAGTTATCTTTTGCAAATATCGAGAAAAAAAATCTCTGCAAAATCTCAATCGAAATTGCCGTCTCGTTTAGTAGTTATAATTTTTTTCAAATAAATAACATAACACGCAGTCTTATGGGCTACTTGAAAAAAGTGCCAAAAAAATTGAATAACCACGAAAAAAAAAAAATCAACGAAATTTTGCATAACTGCAGATAAAATGGAAATAATGATGTAATAAAATTTTTAAACTGATTTACAGATTAATTAACGATTAATAAATAAATAAAAAGTGTCAAGAAAAGACCGAGAGCTTCGATGTATGCGTGCAAATAAATAATAATTAATAAATAATAATCAAGTTAATTAATTATTATTCATTACGTTAAATAATGAAGTTTAATAATTAAATAATTAAGTTTAATGTTAAATAATTCAATAATTTAGTTTAATTAACGAATAAATGATAATTAAGATTATTCACCAGGAAAATTGTCATTCCCACATTTCGCTATATATACAGCAATTGGCTTTTTATTTTGGCATTTTTTCGAATTCGTACATGTGATATATTGTGATTTTTTCAATTCTCCATTTTTTGAGATGACTACAAAAATCAGACAAAAATCAAAAATCTTAATAATCTCAATCTGAATCAGAATAAATTGGCAATTACTCGTTATTTCTTTTCTCCATAATTCAACAAGGAAACCCCTGCCTATTCTCTCAAAGTAAAAAAAAATAAAAAAAAAAAAAAGCATAATACGAAGAAACGAGTTTGTAATTTTTTCCATTTTGTAAAACTCGAAAGTACACGAAGCAACTAACGATCTCAACTTGCCTCCAAGTACTCCCCATTCATTATACATCCCTCAGTTATCCAGTGTACACATAACCAACACAGACATTGAGCTAGATGGAAAGGGGAAAGAGGAGGGGGAGAGGGGAGGAGGGGGGGGTGGACAAAGTAAGATCGCTTATACACGATGCCTTTCGCCCCTGTATATATTCGGTAGTACTAAGAGAGGGAGGAAAGGGGAGGGGGGGGGGGGGGGTTGTAGTCACGCGAGACATCGGAATCTCTCGGTACCCATGGGACATAAGGCATAAGCGTTGTGGCATATATTGTTGCCTAACGTTTGAAAAATTCAATGCCAGCCACTGGCTGGATGATGGCAGTTACTTCCCCATGATGGAACGAAAGAGAATTGACAGAAAATTGAATTTCTTGGAGAAAGGGAAGAGGAGAGGGGGGGGGGGAGGTGAATGGGATGAAGTGCAGAGTGCTTTGCGGATAATTTTTGCTTCTGCATAATGAAAATCAGAAAGGGGGGGGGGGAAATGTTGGGATTGGATGTTTTTGATGATTTTGGTGGAAAGCTGGGGAAATTCCAGGTGGAAAACATGGGTCGCACGTGATTTTATAGAATTTTTGAAAAAATTCAATTTTTCAGAGAATTTTTTCTTCTTTTGGAAATCGGTATTTTCAGGGTTTTTTTGGTTTTGTTTGTTGTAGCATTTTGAAATCACGTGGAAATGAAAGGTGAGGTCATTTCCCATCGATTCATGGACTTTTGGATCCATTTTTATCGTTTTTTTTAAATATTTACATCGTCTTTTATGAAAAAACTGTTTTTTTCCCTAGAATTTCTTCAAAAATCGATAAAAATTGATTCGAAACCCCATAAATCGATGGCAAATGATCTCACCTTCCATCCAAAATCGACTCCAACTCGCTACAACAAATGGAACCCAATCCACTCCCAAAAAACTCAATTTTTAAAAACCTCAATTTTTAAAAACCTCAATTTTTAAAAAACTCAATTTTTGAAAAACCTCAATTTTTAAAAATCTCAATTTTTAAAAAACTCAATTTTTGAAAAACTCAATTTTTAAAAAACTCAATTTTTAAAAAACTCAATTTTTAAAAAACTCAATTTTTAAAAACCTCAATTTTTTAAAAACTCAATTTTTAAAAACCTCCATCTTTTAGAAACTCAATTTTTGAAAAACTCAATTTTCTAAAAAACTCAATTTTTAAAAAACTCAATTTTTAAAAAACTCATTTTTTAAAAACCTCAATTTTTAAAAACCTCACTTTTCAAAAATTCAATTTTCAAAAAACTCAAATTTCAAAAAATTGCAAAAATTTCCCGAAAAATAAAATATTTAAAAAAAATCAAAAAAATTAATTCCAACACCTGTTTTCTCCCTAAAAATTCCCTCACCCTTTCCCTGAAATCATCAAAAAAAAACAATTTCCATCCATTTAATAAAAACCCCCATTTGCCTCACTCCCCCCCCCCCCCCCCCCCCCCTCCAAAAAAATTCCCACTTTCTTGAGCTCATTTCACCCCAATTTCCACTTATCTCAAATGAAAAGCAATAATTTCCACTCCTGCAAGCTCACCGAAAATCACATTCTCTCATTATTACGATTCTCAGAGTCAGCGAGCATGAGGGAGTGGGGGGAGGGGGGGGGGGCAAGCAGTCTTGTATTATGTTATTATGTAATCACGACTGTACATGCGACGTTGGTCTGGACTCCCGTGTATTGCCCCCACCAAGAAAGAGGGTGAGGTAAAGGAGGGGGGGGGGAGAAGCAATCCCGGGGTTGTTAAAGCAAGCCAGTTCGAAGAGTTGGTCAGCTACTCGTGTTGGTTACCAGCTACTCGGCATACCTACACGACAACAATAAGCTCCCCCCCCCCCCTTCCTCCACCTTCGGTTTTCCTCTATACCCCCCTTTAAAAGACGTGGGATAAGCTGCGTGAGACCAAGTGCCAGTCGTGTGTGCATAACATGTACAGTAAAAACTGGGGCAAAACAGACCGGAATAGTAAAATGATTCAGGAATTTTTTTTGATGTGAAGGAGTTGATGAAAAATTCTGAAAAAATTCAGGAAGATGCTCTGATATGTCTCCAATGTTACTGAATTTTTTCAGATTTTTATGGGTAAGCCTTCACCCTCAAAAAAAATCTTGAATCATTTTGCCCTACAGGTCCATTTTGTCCCATTTTTCTTTGCATGAAACCCAGTAATGTCAGACGCCTTTTGCAATTACTCGTACTTCTTTTTTCTTCTCTTTGTCACCGCCCATTGGGCCCTCGCGTGTGTTGGCACCTTGGTTACTCGTTAGTCTGCATCTCTCAATCAAGATCTCCGCATTTTTATGAATTTGAAAGAAAAAAAAAACTCAAGTATTTTCGGCCTTTCCGCTTTTTTACCCTGGAATTTTTCCTCCATTTACTTCATCCAATCAACGGACCAGTTAATCGTCAACGACAGGTTACTCCCCCTATCTCTCTCTCTTTCTCTCTGCCCAAGCCCTTGAATTAGTTGCGCACGAGTAAAGCTGCCTTGATCATTTGTCGGATACCAAAACCCAAAAGAGTATGCACGAACGATTCGGATCAAATGAAATATAGATATATACATATTCCTTGATTTCGAAAGATTACGTGCTTTCGACGTGTGTCACCCACTCTCTCCCTCTCTTTTTCTCTCTCTCTTGCTCGCACTACTTCCACGCCGAGTATCGTCGAGAAAATTCAGTTGAGATCATCGGAGCGTCGTTTTGGTGTCGCCTGGTATATCGCAGAGCATATTTCTCTATGGAGCATAGGCGCACGTATATATATATATATATCTATATATATATATATATATATATATATATATACACCTGTCAGATGCAGACCAGCGGTTGCCCTCACAGTGGATTCACTTATTGCCGAAACCTCGGTAGTGGTTTTCCTGCAACTAGATTTATTTTCCACCAACAATTTCAACCGAAATTCCGAAAATTCTTTACCTCCGTCAAATTTAATAAAAAATAAAAAAAGGGAGAACTCAATATTGGAAATGGGTTAGATAAATAAGTTGAAAAGACAGTGAATTAAGTTTTCTTGGATTCAAGAGAGACTTTATTTGATTGTACGAAGGATGAAACGTCTGGGAAAAGATCAAAAGAGTATCGGTACGTTGAGATAAAAAGCTCTTGATAGTTTCTCCATATGAAATAATCATTTTTTTACATTTTTCTGAATTCTTTCGTAATTTTTGTCCGTCCAGTTTATGAGATATGAATTATCAAAGTTACTGAAAATATCGGTGGTGGGGATGAAACGCCTTAAGTAGTCGTAACTATTTGCCTCTCTCTCTCTCTGTCTCATGCATGTGATAGGAGATTAATGCAAAAAAAAATGCGAGAAAAAAAAATTATATTCACAAGCTGAAGATATGACTTTCGAATAGTTTAATCACTTTTTTTGGGGTGAATTGAAGCACATTTCCCCCGAATTATCAGCAATTAATTGGAAACTAACCTACAAATCCTCATTATTTCGTAAAGATTAATGCCGATTAATCAATTTATATTAATGCTCATATTGTTGTGTATTATTTTTGCATGTAATATTACTGTTACGTGTTACCATTGAATCATCGTCACTTGAGTTGCAACTCAACCGCCGCCAGAGGGATTCCTTTCGGTTTGCATATTTTCATTCGGATTTTTTCGAGCAGGCTTAATTGTTCACTTACCATTAGGTGAAGAATGACGTCATATAGTTCACATTAGCCTCTTCGGTTCTCTCCACATCAATTAACTTCCGAACTCATGATCTTAAATTAACTAAATAATAATCCTCACTAATAAAATCAAATAATAATCCAATACTCAATAAAATGAACTACCAAAAAAAAAAAAAAATTGACTCGACCAATTTGATTACTCTTCGTCCTCATCTCCAATTAAAATACAGTGTATACGTGTATATCAGGTGCTATACGGAGTGAAAATTTATAACAGGTTTCTATAAACTGGTATTCCAGAGGTTGTACAGGGTCCAAGGGTGTATTAATCCCCGGTATTACGTCGCACCCTCTCACTTCCCACAGCTAGTAGGTATTACGAGAGAAATCACCCTTCATTCTCTCTCTATCTATCTCTCTCTCTCTCTCTCTCTGTCTTTCTCCTGCTCTACAGTTGAATGCATCCTGTCTACGCTTTCCCTTCCAACAAACCCAGTGAACATTCGAACCATCCACTATTGCCCAACTGAATCAAGCCGTTTCCCTCAATCTCTCTGTCTCTCTCTATTTCTCTTCACTCTATCGGCCAGTTTAAATTCGCGTTAGCTGGGCATAAACTTCGACAACTGTTACCTCCTAATGGGATACGAACATTGGACTCTCCTTACGACTGTACAACTCTCTCTCTCTCTCTCTTTCTCTGCCTCTCTCTCTTTATTTATGTTGAAGCCCTCCGTTTTCAATCCAAATCAATCTGGAATAGGCAAATTTAATTCTGGAGTTATTAAACGAAACGTTTAATAGCGAAGGGCTGGATAGAGAGGGAGGGAGGGGGGGGGGGGGAGGTGGGTTGAAGAGGACCATTTAGGGGAATCGAGGGAAATATTTGAGATAAGGTTTTTTTTGGTGATTCCGATGGAAAGCTGAGAAAATTTGCGGTGGAAAAGATGAGGAATTCTTTTTTTTAAGGATTTTTTGAAAATTTGAATTTTTTGAGGGAAAATTAAGGGTTTAACTCTTTAGGAAATTGAGAAATTTCAGTTTTTTAAGGATATCTTTGGTTTTATTGGGCTTAGGGACTTGCGAATGGTCTCAAATGGGAGGTGAGATCATTTGCCATTATTTTATGGGGTTTGGAAATAGAAATAAACGATTTTTGAGGTATTTATAAGAAAAAGACTCATTTTCACAAAAATGTCTCATAAATACCTTAAAAATCGATAATTTTTCATTTTTAATTACATAAATCGATGGAAAATGATCTCAACTTTCATCTAAGATTGACTCTGAGCTGCTAGGATCAATGGAAAAACAAATATCCTCGAAAAAGTGAAAAAAAAATCGAAAAATGAGATTTTAATCGCTTATTCATCCCCAAAAAAAAAAATTTCCAAAAAAAAAAATTAAAAAAAAAATTCCAACCCATGTTTTTCTCGTAAAATTTTCTCAGCTTTTTTACTGAAATCATCAAAAAAAATGCATTCATCACCATTTCAACGAAACCCCCATTAAAAAATTTTCGCTAATTAACCTCCAAATAGAATTTCCATTATTCAAGCACCGATGATTAACGATTCTTCAAGGATTATTGTAAAATCAATCACCAGCACCCATTACCCAGTCCCTCATCCATTTAATTAACTCCAAAAACATCTCCAATCCCCTGAAAACCTAAATTTTTGCTCAGGTAGAAAAGAAGCCAAGAGCAGGTAGATTCACAAAACTTTCTCTCCCCTCCGATTTTTTTTCGAGAAAAACGAGAAAAAAAAATCCATCAAGCGAAAAGAAAGAGAGAGCAAAAAAAAAAAATGAAAACGATGATCGATGTTCCCACCTCAGGCAGATACAGAGAGAAGTATGAGTCAACGCACACACAAATGGGCGAAAGAATACACAGTGTATTTATTTATTTCCTTCTTTTTTTTTCTTCTTTTTTCTTTCTCCTCTTTTCTCCATAATCGTTCGTGTTTTCCACACAGTGCTTCATACCAAAGCCTGTATTTCATCTCCACGTGCCGCCAAAAAATCCCAGCTCCTCTCACCCTCAATCCCCCTCCCCCTTCCCCTCCCCCTTCCCCTCCCCCTTCCCCTCCCCCTCTGCCATTATGTACGTTACAATGAAATATATAGATATATAAATGCACAATAAAAGAATGGATGTCCAATACGAGAAAATAATTTTCTTCACCACTCATATATATATGTATATATATGTATACATATATACATGTCTATATATACACTATCTTCTTCACATAAAGGGCAAGAGTGATTTTTTTTTACTTTAGAGACACTCTTCTAGGGTTATACATGCAAATACGAAATATGTGTACATATATATATATATATATGTATATATAGACGTGTGAGTGTGATTATATATTCCGTACGTCTCGTGACTTCTCTCCCTTTAGCGCGTATATGCCCTCAAGGCAGTGGCAAAATTTAAACCCTCCCCCCCCCCCCCCTCTTTCTCCTCTCCCTTTTACCAACCCTGTGCTATGCCTTCACTTCACTATGCCTTTACTCTCTGGCACATCCTACAATTTTCACTGGGGACCCATCTGTTGTTACCAGCGAATTATCGTTTCGTCTGTTCCTTCACTTTTGCACAACTCGTTATGATGTAAATTGGCTTCGTATTATATTTCGGGTATTTTTTCATTTTTTTTTTTTACAAGCATTTGAATTTAGGGATTTTTTTTAGGAATGGAAGATTTTGAAATGTTGGAGTTTTGCAGTAAATCAAGACGAATTTCATAATTTAGGGGGGAGCGGGGCAAAATGGGGTATCGAAAGGGAAGAAGAGGGTTTTTAGGGCCTAAAATTAGATCTCATCTCTACATTTCTCTATCTTTTTGTTTTTTCAATAAAAAAAAAAAAAAAATTTATAAAAAGTTGAGATTTTATTTTTTTTCAGTAATTCATCATTCTGTTGAGTATTTGAAGCATTTTTAGGGAGATAGTCCGTTTTTATCGCAGTTTGGGGCAAAGTGGGGTACACGAAAAAAAATTACATATTCATATATATATATATATATATTCGCCGGCTTGTGCGAATCTCTAACTCATATGGTGGCTAAGATATAAATTTTTGAAGATGACTGAAAAATCGACCTTTTTTAAATTTCGGAAAATTGCACAGAAACCGCATTTGGTTGTATTGAGCTGAAATTTTTGGGATTGCCTCCTTTTGTGACCCATATTTGATGAAAAAATCGTCAGCCAAATCGCAAACCCACGCCCGCACGTTTTCGTCGAAAAGTAATGGATCTGCCCACATGTATACATTTTAGTATTTCTATAATTTAACAAAAAAAACAATATTTATTAATCAGAAATCTTATATGATTTTTTTTTAGATGCAAAGTTTACGATTTTTCGATTTAAAAAAAAATCTATTATTATTATTTTTATTGAAATGTAATGTAATTTTTTTTGCAAGTATCAAGTATGAAAAAAAATTGATGCAATAAATTTGAGTGAGAGGAAGAAACGTTTTTCCACTTGAAAAAAAAAAAATAACGAAATCTACAAATCATGTGAAACATGCACTATCTCAAAGGAAATAAGGAGTGTGGAGAATGGATATAGAACACGAAATATACCGAGGGTCTCTCTCTCTCTCTCTCTCACGTAAATCTGAATATGTGAAAAATCGTAGGTCTACGAATAATGGTTCATGATAGGTGTCGAAAAGATATATCCGCAGACTCGGCAATATTCTGAGACCATTTGGAGACCATTTGTCCCTTCTCTCACTTCTATACTACATATATAGTGAAGAGAACGATCGTTTTGACCCGAAAAGAGAGGCAGAGTGCCACATGACGGTTTTCACCATAAAATATTGAGAAGATTTATCAGAAGTTCATTGTTTTTCAAACTCATTTAATGCTTTAGATTAATTCTCATGGGAGTGAGAATTGGTAAATTAGTTTTGGCCAGTTTTTCCCCATTTGTAGAGAGGAAATATTTCAGTTTGTACTTACCGGAATGACGTGAGAAAAGGGCAGAGCGTCGAAAATTAAAGGGATCCTCGAAAAAAAAAAGTGCATGAGCTCTTTGTTCATCCCCACTGTTATCCCTCATGGTTTGGCAGTTTATGGGGAGGGAGGGGGGGGGGCGAGGGCATTCCGAGGGTTTTAACGATCACCCAGTGCGCACTTTTCGCCCTTTCTCGATGATTCCGTAACTCTCGAGGAGGGCTAAGCCCTCGAAGTTTCACTAATTGATCTGTAATTTGAGACAAAAGAGAGGAGACATTGGGAGAGAGGCCTTCTTAGGCACAATAGAGCAATAAATTTGAACGAGAATTAATTAGTTGAGTTTGAGGAGAGTTTTAAGGTAGTATATCAGTGAATTTGAGTGGAGTTATTCCTTTATTTCTTCGATGCCGCAAAGTTACCTAAAATACCGGTGGTGGGAATGAAACGCCCTAAATCGGACAGAAATTACGAAATTACTAAAAAATCACAGGGGTGACCCATTATTTAAAAACAATTGGCGAAGAGAACAGCATTTTAACTAAATAATAGAAGAAAAAATATTCAATTCACCGTACAGTTATTGAGAAATTTTAATTAGAAGGTACACAGAGGAAAATGTTTTCTTAATTTAAAAATGTGCAGGTCACTTTAATTAAGTGACTTTTCTCACTTAAATCAAGTGACTTTTTCTTTCTTAATTTAAGAAAGTAAAAGTCACTTAAATCAAGTGCGTTTTCTCACTTAAATCAAGTGCGTTTTCTCACTTAAATCGAGTGACTTTTCTCACTTAGATCAAGCGCGTTTTCTCACTTAAATCAAGTGACTTTTCTCACTTAAATCAAGTGACTTTTTCTTTCTTAATTTAAGAAAGTAAAACTCACTTAAATCAAGTGCGTTTTCTCACTTAAATCAAGTGCGTTTTCTCACTCAAATCAAGTGCGTTTTCTCACTCAAATCAAGTGCGTTTTCTCACTTAAATCAAGTGACTTTTCTCACTTGAATCAAGTGACTTTTCCTACTTAAATCAAGTGACTTTTTCTTTCTTAATTTAAGAAAGTAAAACTCACTTAAATCAAGTGCGTTTTCTCACTTAAATCAAGTGCGTTTTCTCACTTAAATCGAGTGACTTTTCTCACTTAGATCAAGCGCGTTTTCTCACTTAAATCAAGTGACTTTTCTCACTTAAATCAAGTGACTTTTTCTTTCTTAATTTAAGAAAGTAAAACTCACTTAAATCAAGTGCGTTTTCTCACTTAAATCAAGTGCGTTTTCTCTCTCAAATCAAGTGCGTTTTCTCACTCAAATCAAGTGCGTTTTCTCACTTAAATCAAGTGACTTTTCTCACTTGAATCAAGTGACTTTTCCTACTTAAATCAAGTGACTTTTTCTTTCTTAATTTAAGAAAGTAAAACTCACTTAAATCAAGTGCGTTTTCTCACTTAAATCAAGTGACTTTTCTCACTTAAATCAAGTGCGTTTTCTCACTTAAATCAAGTGAATTTTTCTTTCTTTATTTAAAAAAGTAAAACTCACTTAAATCAAGTGCGTTTTCTCACTTAAATCGAGTGACTTCTTACTTGAATCAAGTGACTTTTCTCACTTAAATCAAGTGACTTTTTCTTTCTTAATTTGAGTGACCTGCTCACTCTTAAATTAAGTGACTGCACATTCTTAAATTAAGAAAACATTTTTCTCTGTGTAGTCGTAACTATTTGCCTCTCTTTCTGTCTCATGCATGTGATAGGAAATTAGTAATGTAAAAAAA
This sequence comes from Aleiodes leptofemur, assembly GCA_963942555.1. Taxonomy (NCBI): domain Eukaryota; kingdom Metazoa; phylum Arthropoda; class Insecta; order Hymenoptera; family Braconidae; genus Aleiodes; species Aleiodes leptofemur. The sequence goes on along the minus strand of OZ012621.1, from coordinate 1,149,562 downwards.
AAAGAAACAGAATAAATTATATTTACAAGCTGAAGATATGACTTACGAATAGTTTAATCACTTTTTTCGGTTAAATCAAAGCACATTTTTCCCCGAATTATCAGCAATTAATTGGAAACTAACCTACAAATCCTTATTTTTCCCTGTTTCGAGGAGATTTCCCGTCTTCATCAAGTTCCACTTAATTATCAATATTAATAACCGTCCCAACCGAAAAATGAAGGATCTTACAAAAAGACTTTTGTTATTAGAATGAAACCGAAAAAGAGGCCGAATCTTTTCCACTGTTTGACGAGCCTCTCAAGGAACAAAAGCTGTGAACACTCGGGGGGGTCGTCTACGAATGGTTGTAGAAAAGGAAAATGAAAAGGCCAAGAGGTAAAATAGAGTGAAGAAGGAGTGAAAGTAGTGGAACAGAAGAAAAGCCAAGTAAAATATGATGCTTTTAAGCCTGGGAAAAGACGCGCGCGCGCGCGCGCTTTTAAATTTGAAGTTCGAAGATCGAGGAGTTTGCCATCCAACTCTTTCACTCTTGACTTGTCTCTCAGTTTATTTTTATTTTTAAAAGGAAAACCTCTTTCTCTCTCTCTCTCTCTCTCTCTCTCTCTCTTTCTCTCTCGTTTTCTCTCTTCGATAAATGAAATTGAAAGAGAGAAGTAGTTTGGAGTTGACAATAGATTTAACGGGGATAGCAATTCATGAGCAATGGAATTGAGTAAATAAATAAATTTAATGGAGTGATGGATTGAGGAATAAAGTGTGTGTCTGTATGTGTGTGTATGTATGAAGAAGTTTTTAGATGAATTATATTGTGGAAAGAGATTTAATAGAGGAAATTTTTCTCTCTCCGGTAAAAATGAGAATTCAAAGAGGGAGGGAGGGAGGGAGGGGGGAGGATCGAGCGAAGAGAAGTGATGAATGGTGAAGTTTAAGGGAAATGGAAAAATTTAGTGATTTAATGAGGTGAATATTTTCCTTTTTTTTTTCTTTCATTTTTCGGTGCATTTGAGTATCGAAAAAATCATCATAATTAAATGAAAATGATGGAGGAGTGAATGATATTAAACCTGAATATATCAAGAGGTTTTTAAATTCTTTACTTTTTTTTTTTTTATTTTTTAATGAAACTCAGGAAATATAAGAAAACCATCTAAATCTCCAAAGAGTGAGTGACAGTTTGAGGTCCCACCTGTCGACCCCCGTATAATATCCTGAGCCAGTTATTATACGTGAGTGGTGTGACCCCACAGGCACCTCGTTAAGTGGTGAATTTCCTGCTCGAGATAAAACACCTCAATTTTTCATGCCGAAGATGAAAAAAAAAAAAAAAAAAAAAAGAGAGGAGTGAAAAATAAACGTAATCGTTCAATAAAATCCACGGGGAATCGATCACAACTGCTGCTTGCACTCTCTTTTTCTCTCTCATTCTCTCAATTCTCGTTCACTTCAACAGATTTTACCAAATTGTATACGCCACCACCACCCCCCCCCCTCTCCCCTTTGAAAAACTTTCAATCTCACTGGTTGACCCTCAGTCCAACCGTACACCAGTAGCTTTCCCACGAGTTAAGGCGATTACTTTCTATCTTTTCTATTCAACTCTGTGATAAAAAAAAAAGGGCAGAGTGAATAAAATAAAAAAAAAAGTGTGCATAGAGAAGCTTCAATTTATGCCATCAACGTACAAATCTACTCTGTAAATATTTTCGTCAAAAACCGTCTGAAATCCATTGAATTTCAATTAAAAAATCGTAATACCGGATTATCCCCCCCCCTTTTTTTTTAAATAGAAGGGAATTAAACGAGAAACCTTGATTTAGAGGTTATTTACTGTCACATCAAAATGGCAGTTGTTGCACAAAATGGCCGCTTCGATCAGCTCGAAATTATGGACATTTGTTGAAACTAAACTATTCATACAGTGGAACCACAATGCTACATGAAAGCCAAGAAGTTTATTTACATTCAGTTTTAATTGATAGAAAACAAAAGTTGTGATTTGTGGCACTTTGGCAGTTAATTCAAATGAAAATTCAGTTTCATTACAGTAACTAGTACACAAAACATGTAAAAGAACAAATTTTGGTTAATTAACACATGTATTGTGAAAAAAGAGTTGGTAGAGTAGTGGACTAGTAATCCGGAGGTCGTGGGTTCGAATCCGTTAGCTAAATTTAGCCAACATCTATATATAGTGATAGAAGTGACGGTAAAAATGAGAGAGATGATTCATAATTCATTATTCATTCACTTTAATATGTATCTCTCATTGATTTCCATTCTTTCATCTATGATTTCCAAAAGTTTCAATAAAAACTAAAAAAATTCGAAAAGTGACAATTTTTGAATTCCTTAAGCCGATGCTTTACTTCAAGGCAGCTTCTATGACCCCAGCGACAATTCGCCGTCAACATGCAAATCCACTTTGCGTATATTTTCATCAGAAACATCTGAAATCCATCAAATTTTAATGAAAAAATCGTAATTCCGGATGGATTCCCTCCATTTTTAAAAAAAAAGTGGAACGAGAAACCATAATTTAGAGGTTATTTGCTCACATCAAAATGGCGGCAGTCGCACAAAATGGCGTCTCCCCTCATCCCAAAATACCGTACACTTTAAGAACCTAAACTATTCATACTGCCGGAAATAAAAATGCCATTAATTGTAAACGTTCAAGAGACCCACCCTCTTATAAATAAATAAATAAATAAATAAGGTAAAATCGTAAAATGAATTCTCATGTCCGGATGAACTATCCAAGCCTCTGAACCTGGTCTGCCCTCCACAATTAAAGCCCCCAAGTGAAGAATCCCCCCCCCCCTCTTTTTTCATGAATAAAATAAAACTCTCATTCCTGTGCGTTAGTCTAACCCTTAGAAACGATCAGTGAAGAGCCAAGATAAATTCCAGCGATTAAGAAGATATAAAAGAACTTGAAAAAAGTAAAAAAAAAAAAAAAAAAAAAAGAAGGGTAAAAAAAAACTATATATATATATAAAAAGCGGTAGAGGGCGAACGGAGTAAATAAAATATTCAGGAAGCCCCGGGCGTTTGTTCACAGAGGATATAACATGGGGGTGTCTGGCTAGCCGCTAGAGGGCGACAGGTTCGGGCGCCTAGTTGCACACAAGAGTGATATATATATATATATATATAGAACACTCACGTCAAAATAAATGGCATCTAACCTCCAAAGTGTCATCCAAAACCCCCGTAATTTCAAATTTCCCCAGAAAAAAAAAGCGCGGGAAAAATTGCAATTGAATGCTTTTTTGAAATTTCATTGCATTTCAGAAAGATGTGTACATTTACAGAGTAAATAAATCGTGAACTCAAAACAGTAAACAAGTAAAGTGAATGAGTTACGTTGGACAATAGTTTATCGGTCAATGGTAAAGATAGGTGAAAGAGAGAGGGGGGGGGGGGGGGGGAGAAGAGACGAGTATGGCCAGTCCCAGTGGAGTTGGTTTTATCCCAAGGGATTTTCAGGACGGACCACCACTTACACATTGGTGTGAGTATCCCCCCTCCCCCCCCCCCTCCCTTCACTTTATCTGTCTCTTTTCCTCTCTCTCTGTTCAACGCAGTGGAATTGAGTTGAACACCTGGAATAAAACAATTCCCAAGCCCATATACCTTTCCACTAGTTTTCTTTTCTTACCTCAGTTGTGTTTGGTCGAGCGGGAGGAGGAGAGGGGAGGGGAGGGGGGGGGGGGGAGGAAGAGGATTGAGAAGAGGAGACAGAGTGCAGGAGAAGTCGGAGGAATCGACCGACACCTTTGAGGTAAAATTGTGAGAAGAAAGAGGAGAAATGCAAGGGGAAATTGCGGAAAGGGGGGGGGGGGGAGGGAGGGGAGGGGGGAGATAGACACTACATAAACATTCCCTTCGGAAATGCGGTGGGCCCCTCGGTGCCCTCTGCATCCTTACACATTTTCCACTCTCCATGTATTTATTTATATATATATATACTATATATATATATATATAAATGGATATATACCTGTGCAGGTGGAGAACCCAATGGTGTATCCTACGGATTTGTTGGCTCGTATACACTCTATCCTGGGGATGGAGAAATCGATCTTGTCGCATTTGGAATTTATTTGAGTTTAACTGTAGCCTGTACCATTTTGGTGGCAACTGCTAGAGAGGATGTAAATAGTAGATGGTGAATGCTTGTTCGTGGATTGAATTGAAATATTCTGGGATGAGAGGGGGTGAGAATACTCGTGGGTAAATTGAATCAGGCGAAATTCATAGTTATTTTTGGGGGCAAATATTGTTAATTGTTTTTTTTAGATTTTACAATATTTTTGGGATCAATTGGGATAATTTGGGATGAATATGGAATCATTTGGAGAATAAGCGAGATAGGACGATTAGGGAAATACCGTTTTAACTCGCTTTTTTTCTGCGATTTTCTCAAAAAATGACAAATACATACGCCTTTTTTGTTTGAATCAATTTTTTGTGAATAATTCCAAGAATCAACAAAAAATTATGAAGAAGAATCAGGCAAAATTGCCTTATCTCGTAATTTCCGAGATATTCTCAAAAAAACTAGTGGAAGAATTAAATTCAATAAAATTCCTATTTTATTGTAAAATTAAGGAATTTTTTTCGTTTCTCCCCTTAATATCTCCCATCGCTTGATTATGGAAAAAAAAAATGGAAAAAACGTTGAAAAATTTCACCTACCTGCTTTTTTTTCCATCCCTCTCTCTCTCTTTCTTCTCTATCTTCACTCAGATTACATTTTTTTCTTCTCATCCCTCTTTCTCATCGTCAAAGTCACTTGCCAAGCGTGAAAATCAGAATGACATTTTTTTTTGGCTTTGTATTCTCCTATTTATTCTCTTTCTCCTCAATTTTAAATGGGAAAAAAAAAGGTCGTGTGTGTATATGTGTTATATATATACAACTAGAGCAGAAGGAAAATTAAACAGGGTCCGTGGGATATTATATGCGTAACGCCCTGGCTCTCTTTAGTCCATGGAACAAAGTGGCTGTACGAGGGGAAATAAAAAAAAAAAAAAAAAGGAAAAAAGAAGAAAAAAAAAAATCTAAGTGAGAGGAGTTACGGAGAGAAAAGAAATATTGTAGTCTCGTTTTCAAGATTCTCATCCATTTACGTTACACAGTGTAATACCCTCATTGATGTGTGGATAAGAATGAGATATGGCGGGAAATTCAAGAGATTTTGCTTTTTTTTTTGCTCCATTCTATTCATTGAATTAAAATTTCTTTTGTCAAAATGAAGAAGAAGAAGCATTTACTCTTGAGAAGAAAAAAAAACTAAAGGCTGAAGAAAGTAGGCGGTGATGAAATTATGAGGACTGAAATTCGATTGGAAAAATATACATTCAAAAGTATAAAACATTTTTAATTTTTTAATTTTTTTTATTTCTGTAATTTCCATCGAAAAATTTTTAATTATTTTCTTAATGAAAAATTTGGATTTTCAAATTTTTCATTATTTTGAAAATTAATTTTTTTTTAAACAATTTTGATTACTATTGTAATTCAAAATTTGACTGATGGAATTTCATAATTATTTTCTTTATTAAACTTATCAACATTTTTATTAGTTAAATTGAATTATAAATGTCATATAAGCGTCATTTAGATTGGATTAAATTATAAGTTCTTATTTGTGTTACATTTAGTTAACCCTCTCAACTCAAAATTTTTGTCTGAAAGACGGTTATATTTGGGAAGATTAAACATAGTAGCGTTGATTTTATTATAAAATTAATTATTCCAATCAATTAATAAGTAAGAAAGAATCAAAATTTCGAATGAGAAAAAGAATTATAAAATTTCATCAGTCAAATTTTTAATTACAATAGTAATCAAAATTGTTTTAAAAAAAAAATTAATTTTCAAACTAATGAAAAATTTAAAAATCCAAATTTTTCAGTAAGAAAGTAATTAAAATTTTTTCGATGGAAATTACAGAAATAAAAAAAAATTAAAAATGCGAATTTTTTTTTTGCCGATCTCTGAACAAGACAATTGATTATTTTACTAATAATTCAGGAAAATGTGCTTGAATTTACCCAAAAAAAAAGTGATTAAACTCTTCGTAAGTCATAACTTCAGCTTGTATTTTTATTAAACTTTGATAATTCATATCTCATAAATTGCCCGGTCAAAAATCATGAAAAAATTCAGAAAAATGTAAAAAAATATCATCTTTGATAAGGCATCAAAAAAAAAAGGAGTTAACTCTATATCCAACAGATACCCCTTAAACACTCATTTTCAACCGAGAAAATTCAAAGCCCATTTTATCAAAAACCATGATTTATCGTCTCTGCTGGTTCGACAGTGAGCCGATTCACGTTGCGGTTATTTCCCATGAGTACAGTTGAGCGATGCCTTAGAGCCTGGGCGTTATTGCAGTCGACACATACTCGACACTCTCGGGGTGCCAGTTGAAATCCGGTATCAGAGTGAAACCAGCACCATCCCACGCTCACAAACACATCTTCCTCTCTCTCTCAATCCCCCTCCTCTTTTCCCCCTTTTTCCCCTCTCCCCCCTCTTCTTTGCCTCATCTCTGTCTCCACCGTTTTCACCTTTCTCTCGTACATGCCCAACCACTTTCCTCCTTCCCTTTTCGCGCCCTCTCCTTTTCCCCCTCCCCCCCTCCTTCAATTGTCACAGGGAAACACACTCGTCCCTCTTCCGCACTCCGGATAAGGGTGGAGTGCGCCTAATCGCACGTATAGGAACAATGGACGTGCCTTGTCATCAGTGACTATTGCGAAAGTAATTGCCGCGTCCTCCGCAACACGAATGTATTGTATATATACTGCCAGAGAGCTCCCTATGAATACCCGGACTGGGATGATAGGGGAGGGGATAGGGGGTTGTGGGGGGGGGGGGGGGGGAGTTGGTGCTTGGTTGTTGCAATTAGCTGTGGATTGAGAGTGGAAAAAAAAGAGAGAAAAGACATGAAGTCATGGATGAAGTTTAATTTTGGAGTTTTTGGGGAGATAAAATGAGGCAATTCTCAGGAAGAGGAGGGGGGAGGTGGAGGGGGGGTTAAATGAGGGGCGAGTTTAATTGTGGGAAATTTCAACGTTTTTATTAACAGCATTTCGCGGATATTTTTGAATATATTTTTTTTTAATTTTTCCCTTTTATTTTTTTGGGAATAAAAGAAAATTTTTTAATTAAATCGATGAAAAATTAGAGATACGCCCTTTTTGATCTAATTCTTGTTTGTAGTTCTTGTAATTGATGAAAAAAATGATTTAGGGTGAAAAGGGCGTATCTCCAGTGGTTTTACAGATATTTTATCTTTTCATTTATTCAATTTATTGGAAAAAAAAGTTTATTTTACTGGAAAATCATCAGATTATCACACTTTTTTTTCTCTCTCTCTCACACACACACACACAAGTATAGTATTATTCCAACGAGAAAATTCCTTGAACATCCTGTGAAATGTACAAAAGATATTGATGATTTATCTTTGTCTGTCCCAAAGTTAATCACAAAATTTATTCCTTCGCATCGAGTAGAATTCAAATTCTCGATTATTTTCCATCTCTCTTCTCTACTTCTCTTTTTTTTTTTTTTTTTCTTTTTTTGGTGTTGAGCGCGATAAGCCAATAAATCACAACCCGCCCATTCTCCATAGTATTGAATATTCCAAGATAACTCCTGGCTTCATTCCCTCCTCCCCCTCCTCCTCCTCCCCCTCCCCCAACAAATACCAATCCACCAAGACCACACAAAAGTCCTTGATATTTTTCATGTTTACATTATACTCTCTATTTACGTAATCTCTGAATACAGAAAGAGCGAGGAAAATGAAATGAAATGTTGAAAAAAAAATGTAAAAAATAAAAAAAAAAAGAGAAAAAAAAAAAAGTAAAAAATTGTTGGAATAAAAAATACTTGTCAAGTTGAGAGAGAACAGATCTTTCGTTCCAGGGTTCACTGAATTTTAACGCTAAAAGCGGATTCTCACAAAAGCTCGGGGAGAGAGGCTTTAATCCAGTCGCTCATGTAGCCGTGTCGTGTTCGCAGGAATAAAAAAAAAAAAAGAGAGAGAGAGAGAAATAAAAAATCTGGAGCTTTTTATTTTTCACTGCGTGTACACAAATGTATGTCGTTAAAAAAAAAAATAATAATAATAATAATAATCAAAATGATAAAAGAAAAATATGTAGAAAAATAGATGAATTCAGTTGATTTTTTTTTTTTCTTTTTTTTTTTTGGAATAAAATAGAGCCGTGAAATTGTCAAGAGAAACATGTGCAGTGTTTTTCTTCGATATTTTATTCATTTGTATTTTTTGAGAGCAAAAAAACTGAAAAAAAATACACACACACACATAGGAGCAATGGGGTTTATACAGTGTTTATTTTAGTGCACTGGGCTTTTTTTTTAAAAGAATTTATTTAATTTGAGGAGGAAAATTAGAGTGCGTTTTCGTTGAGAGGAAAATTAATTAAATCATCTTGATGACTAGATTCAATTGGCACTCGATGTTTCTCTAATTTCAAATGATCGATTCTACTACTTGCACATTCTTGGCACTTCTCCTCGGGATAACGAGAAAAAAATGCAAGATTGAGTGACAAAAAAGTTTCAAACATCCGAAAAAGTGGGGAAAATTGAAGAAATCACAATATATCACATGCACGACTTCGTAAAAATGCCAAAATAAAAAGCCAATTGCTATATATATAGCGAAATGTGGGAATGACAATTTTCCTGGTGAATAATCTTAATTATCATTTATTCGTTAATTAAACTAAATTATTGAATTATTTAACATTAAACTTAATTATTTAATTATTAAACTTCATTATTTAACGTAATGAATAATAATTAATTAACTTGATTATTATTTATTAATTATTATTTATTTGCACGCATACATCGAAGCTCTCGGTCTTTTCTTGACACTTTTTATTTATTTATCAATCATTAATTAATCCGTAAATCAGTTTAAAAATTTTATTACATCATTATTTCCATTTTATCTGCAGTTATGCAAAATTTCGTTGATTTTTTTTTTTTTCGTGGTTATTCAATTTTTTTGGCACTTTTTTCCAAGTATCCCATAAGACTGCGTGTTATGTTATTTATTTGAAAAAAATTATAACTACTAAACGAGACGGCAATTTCGATTGAGATTTTGCAGAGATTTTTTTTTCTCCATATTTACAAAAGATAACTCCGAAACTAATAGGTTTTTCGAAAAATACCAAGAGACCTTTTTTGTAGCTCTCAAAATTCTCTACAAAAAAGGTCTCTTGATATTTTCCCCTAAACCCAACGGCCTCTAAATGCCCTTCAATACAAGATCTCCCATCGCGAGAAATAGTAAAAAAAAAATGGCATTTATCTGCATCAGATTCGGCAATGTTCTTTGGGGATCGAGATGATTGAGAGAAATATCACCCCCTCCCCCCCCCCCCCCCCCCCCCCAAAAAAAAACAGCAGCCATGTAATAAGAGGAAATATCATCATCATCAAATCGTAAATGAGGAAACAAACGCATTTGGACATATGCGAATCGTGTCTATGTGCGTATATGTGTGTGTGTGTGTACGAAGAGCTTTTGGAAAAGCATGGAGTTGTACCCCTGGCATGGCATAGTCTCGACTCGACCGGCTGAATCGATCCACGCGGGACTCTCTACCCAGGCGCACTCGCATTCTCTCTCTCTCTCACTCGCTTTTCCCCGGCACTAACACACACACACACACACACGCAGACTTACATGCACATACACACACACACACACACACACATGCGAGAGAGAAAGAGAGAAAGACGTACGTGTCGGAGTCTTTCTCCCCGTAATCCTCCCCCATTTCACCCTGGCTGGTCACGCAAACTTTGGCTCAAAAATTTCATCCCAACTTTTTTATTCCGAGTTTATTTTTACGCCTGACAAAATAGAAAAAAAAAAAAAAAAATCTTGACTTCACAAATTAACGCACACGTGGTTTCGATATTAATTCAGGGAATTTTTTATTTTTTTTTGTGTGTCCTTGTGAATTAGGGGATGTTGAGACCTTTCTTCGGGGAATTAATTGAGTGAAAGGGTTTGAATTTTGTCGTGGAGCTTTTTCGTTGGCCTTTTTGATGCTACTTCAGAGAGGGGATGAGCCTGAAAATACTGTGAATTTAAATGGGGAAAAGGTGAAAACGAATAAAACGGAATTTTTTTTCGGAGATCTTTTTCTTCGAGATAAATCGTAAATTGATGGAGTTACGCCCTTTTAGCTCTAATCCTTTTTTGGAGAGAATTTCTAGAATTTTTGACAGAAGATTCGAGTCAAAAAAGCGTATCTCCATTATTTTCCGAGTCAAAAAATCGAAATTTATTAAAAATTTGAGATTTTCCATTTTTTTACCAAATTATTTTGGATTTTTTGTCAATTTTTGTGATTTTTTTTGAAAATTGTGGCAAATTGAATTTCGTTAATTTTTTTTTGTCCACATGATTTCTCAAAAATCAATTTTTTCTCCTAATTCCAGATATTCCGAGTTTTTCCAGAATTTTCTATTTTTTTTCCAAATTATTTCCAAATATTCTTCCAAAAAAAACTTGATTTTCTTTGAATCAAGTAATTTCCCGAAAATAACAGTGATTTTCATCTTCAATTTGCCTCTCCGTGATTCCAGGAATTGATATCACTGTATTTTTTTTTTCCCTGCCCCTTTCCCCTTTTTTTTTCTCCCCTCCACTTCTTCAAGACTTTCCACCTACGTGATATGAAAATGAGATATTCATCTGACTGACGAATGTTACGAGCATTGCGAGGGGCTAATGGAGAAATTTCGGCCGCAAACGGAAACTGTTATGCTCCACCCTCAACCACCCCCTTCTCCTTCCCCCTCCCCTCAACCGCCTCTATTTAGAGTCTATCTAGAAGTGTAGCTGTTACAACGTTTTCCAACTGGGGAAAATGTGTCTGTGTTTTGTGCGCACAGAAAAGAGAGAGAGAGAGAGAGAGAAAATGAAACACCAGATCTCGATAGTTCAAGAAAAGGGGAGGGGGGAGGGGGGAGAAGATAGTACAGAGGGATGAGACATAAAGACGCTTGAGAATACAGGATCAGAGGGGAAAGTAATCATCAAAAGTGTTTCTCTCTACCGTATACATTTGTAGAAATTAACTCTGTTGAGCTATTCATAGGAGTTTACGTGTGTACAACACACAAAAACCCCGTTGAATTTTCATTATTTTAAGAAAGAAAAACACTAAGATAGGGAAAAAGTTTGACATTTGTCTTTGAATTATACTGGTGAGTTTATAGATAAAGTTTTTTTTGTCAACTTGTGTGTAAAATAGAGTCTTGGATGTTTTTGAAATTTAATAATTTTGATGTTTCTGTTATTAATTTTGGAAGAGTCGTTTTTATCGTATAATTCACTTCTGCCAAATGAATTTATTTGGCAAAAATCAATTTCTTTGATTTCTGCTATATAAATCAGAGAAATTGATTTTTGCGAAATAAATTCATTTGGCAGAAGTAAATTTTTCTCTCAGTGTAGATTATAAGATTTTAGTTGTGGAAATCGATGGAAATATTGGAGATAGGTTTTTTCTGATGATTCCACTGAAAAGCTGAGGAAATTTTACATGGAAATCATATGTGAGAAGTTATTTTTTTGAATTTTTCAAAAATTCCATTTTTTGCTCAAAAGTTGAAAAAAATTTTTTTGAAAAATTTCAATTTTTTGAGAATATCTCGGGTTCTATTGGTCGTAGCGATCTGGGCTTGATTTCAAATGAAAGGTGAGCTCATTTCCCATCGATTTATGGGGTTTTATAAGAAAAATATTAATTTTTTCAAGTACTTATAGGGCAAAAACTGATTTTTCAGAAAATGACCTATAAATGCTTAAAAAATTGATTTAAAAAAAATTTGAACCACATGAATCGATGGGAAATGAGCTCACCTTTCATTTGAGATCAACCCCAGGTCGCTGCGACTAACAGAACCGAAGATATCGCCGAAAAAGTGAATTTTTTCGATTTTCGAAAGAAATACCCCTTCAAAATTTGTCCAAAAAAGTAAAATTTTCAAAAAATTAAAAAAAAATTAATTTCAACCCATGTTTTTCACCCAAAATTTCCTCAGCTTTCCAATGAAATCATCAGAAAATCTCTATCTCCAACCGTTCAATTAAGTCATCCATTTTACCCCACCTCCCCCAAATTAATTAAATTTCCCTTAATTTATTATTTTTTCAAATTTTTTTGTTATTGCATTAAAATCTCTTAGTACTAAATTTTCTTCATGCAAATTATTAAATGAGATAATTTTATCGTAACACGTGTTTTCCATCAAGATTTCATTGACTGAGATTATTCAACTAATAAAAAAGTCACCCATTAATTTTCCCTCAATTCCCCCCAAAATTTTCAATTTTTCTTTGCTAATTCTTTAATTAACGTTAAACTAATGTACCTTTGATTTACGTTTCAGGAGTGAATGCGGCTGTAGTACTCATCATCGTGAATACAGTGAGTAGAACGAGATTAGCTTAACCATAACTTGCCCATTCCCCCACCACTAACCATCTCCTACCCCCCCCCCTTTTCAATGCCTTTGTGAAACTGGGGTGTTTGGTCTGTGAGGGATATCTCTGAGTCCATCCATCGATGTTGGCTCCAACGATGAAGTTAATATATTATCGACTGTGTCCTACTGATGCAACCGATATATATATATGTATATATATATATATATGTTTTGATGGAGAATATATACATAAACCTCCCTCTCCCTCTCTCTCACTCCTATCTCTTCATCGACAGTGTTGGTCTCGAACTGTCGTTCCAATCAGTATCAACAGTGAAAATGGTGTGATGCCTATGAAAATCAGATTAACCCAACAATCAATCGAAATGATTACATTGGGCTCATTTTGTTATGATTTTGTGATAATGAGGGATATGTGTCAAGAATATGATTTCATTTGGGTTTTTGATGATAGTGAAGATGAGCAGACATTTGACGAATTTTTTCTTTAACTGAAATGCATTATTAAAAAAAATGTACATATATATTTTTTTTAATTGAAAAAAATTAATATGTGAGAAATTCGAAAAAACTGTAAATGCAGATTTTTTTAATTTTTGTTTTTTATTATATATTAATTTATTTATTAAAAAAAATTGACAATGTGTGATAATTCTATTGTGATGAATTTTCCTCGATTTATTAATTCATTAGTTATTTAAATTGTTTTTTTTAGGGGGGATGGTATGAATATCGTTTGAATCGAATCGAATAATTCGAATTTTCGAATAATTGAAAATTTTCAAATTATTTGTAAATTAGCAATGAAAAAAGCATTCACGTTGTAACATAATTTGACGACAAAAAAAACAATATTACGTCAATTTGCGATCGATTATTCTCGAATATCGATTAATCGATGCGACATCTCGCATTAAATTCGAGATTTGATGACATAAAAAAAAAAAATATAACATTAACTTTCAATCGATTAATTTCAAAATTTCGATTAATCGATGCGATAACTCGCATTGACTTCGAGATATCGCATATCATTCGATAGTTCCATTTTCCCAGTTTTAGTTTAACGAGACTTTCGAATTATTCGAAAATACGAATTCTCTCAATCAAAAAGGAATTATTCACCAATTACTTATTAATCAAAGAATTAAAATAATTTCAGTCAAAAAAAAAAAAAAAAGTGGGGGAAATCGTAATTAATTAATACCTCAATTTAATTCAATGCCTCACCCTTTAATTACACGTACCTTGTCAATTAGCACGATCGAGTATGTGTGATACAGGTATGAAGAGGCATGAGGCTGGAGGGGGGGGGGGGGGAGAGGGGTGGAAAATGGGCTGAGGGACTAGATGACGAATGCCAAACGTGATCATTCGATTGCTGAATACAAAAAGCATTTTCTCTCTCCCACTACTACTACTAGTATACCTCTTCCTCCCCCCCCCCTCCCTCCCCTCAAAGCGGTACTCCAACATTTCATTCTGCACGAGTTACGTGCTGTTACGTTACGATCCTCACTCTAACGAATTTTGATGGTATTGAACAGCCAGTGGTTACTGAACAGGAATTTCAAATGAATAACGAGAATATAATGATTAATCAATGCACAATGAATTAATTGAATTTAATCAAAAATATATATATTTTTTTGGCACTTGATTATTTTTTAATTCTTTAAATTTCTATTTTATTTATTAATACCTACTGCACAGAGGGACCTAACCCCTATGAGGAGGAGGGGAGGGGGGGGGGGCAAGAAAATTTTGCAAGAAAAAATTTGCTCTTTATACAATATTCATAATATCTCATTAATTTTTGGAGTTTTAATGCCATATCAAAAATGATATTTTTTTTACATTTTTTCATAATTTTTGTCCGTCCAGTTTATGAGATATGAATTATCAAAGTTACTGAAAATAGCAGGGGTGGTGATAAAACGCCTTAAATCGGACAGAAATAACGAAATTACTAAAAAACCACAGGATTGACCCATTATTTAAAAACAATTGGCGAAGAGAACAGCATTTTAACTAAATAATAGAAGAAAAAAATATTCAATTCACCGTATAGTTATTGAGAAATTTTAATTAGAAGATAGTCGTAACTATTTGCCTCTCTCTCTGTCTCATGCATGTGATAGGAGATTAATGCAAAAAAAAAATGCGAGAAAAAAAAATTATATTCACAAGCTGAAGATCTGACTTTCGAATAGTTTAATCACTTTTTTTCGGGTAAATTAAAGCACATTTTTCTCGAATTAACAGCAATTAATTGAAAACAAACCTACAAATCCTCATTTTTCTTGGTTTTATCGACCTTAAAAGTATTTAATTCTGACATTTAAAAAAATTGATAGAGAATTAATTGGATCTATTAAATAATTGCGAGGGGTGAAATTTCTCTCAAAATAAATTGATAAAAAAAGCGAAGGGGAGGGGGGGTAAAAAAATTGCCGATGGGAATAAATTAATCCTTCTCTTCCTCCTTGTTTTTCCACTCGGTGTTGATGCCTCTATTTCTCCCTTTTTATCATTTATTTTCCTTTTTTTTTTTTCAGTTAACCTCTTTTTTTTCCACCTTTTCCACTGAAATTCACAGAGAAACGGGGGGAGAAAAAAAAACATTCGGGGGCAGAAGAATCGGGGATGAGAAAAAAAAATCCACGGCCAGTCAACCTCTCCGTAAAAATAATTGAAAAATGAACGCTTTAGCGGAAAGGTGAGGGTAAGGGGAGGGGGGGGGGGGAGGATAGAGTACGGTTTACTGCTCATACGTTATTATTGAATATTTTATACCGTACTAACGACCTGTCAGGACCCACAGGTTTTTTTTCTAAATATCAACGAAAAAATTGATAAAATAGTATATTGTGTGTGTGTGTATGTGTATGTGTGTGACGAGGACCAACGATTTTGCTGACGAGCATGAAGCTGCCACCCATGTTGAGGTCAAGCCAATCACAAGAGCTTGAAACAATGAAAATTCAATAATAACTATTAATTATCTAAACAATAAAAATTGAATTTTTCGAATAATTGAAGAATTCGATGAATTTCGGGGCAAATAACTGATATTCAATTGCGTATAACTTTGGTGCGCGTGGATTTGGAGAGAAATGTCAAGAGACCTTTTTTGTAGAGAATTTCAAGAGCTACAAAAAAGGTCTCCTGATAAATTTCAGTAAAACCAACGGTTTTCGAGTGCACTTCAAAATAAACTACAATCGAAATTTTTCGATCACAAGAAGAGATTAAATTAATTTATGATTGATTGATTAATTCTATTAAATTACCTCTGATTTTAATTGCTTAATAATTTTCATATTTTATTAACTCAAAATGTGAGATAAAAAAAATATTATTTGACACGTACGATTGAATGCAATATGAACTCTCTTCATGCACTTTAACGCTTGGATGCGGTCACTCCGGTGGCTGTTGTTTGCAAGATAAATAAATATCCAGTGACTACATATATACATATTTGAGCCGATGAATTTAACTAGAAAGAGAGAGATTTTGTGTGTGTTCCCTTGTAAACACAAACTGTAAATCCATACTGTGTCACCTGCACACGTTTTTTTTTCACCGTTTTTATTTATAAATATATATATATATCTATATAAAATACGTAATTTTTTTTCATTTCCGCACTTTTTTTTTCATTTTTATTTTGAATTTTTCGGATTTTTATTCGCCGTTTGGATATGCGTATTTTGCTTTTTTTTTTTCATTGTACGAAAAAAAAGATATATCCGTTTTTGAGAGCATCGAAAAATGGTGAACGAGTGCAGTTGACGAATCGCCTCGAGTGCAATTACACATGAAGGCTCTTTTTGCGAGGAGGCGAAAGTGGATGAAACGAGCGAAATATTATTTTGTGAACTGATTCTCCTTTTTTTTGGTGGAAAATTCAATTTTTTTGGGGAGTTTATGAGAGGCGAGAGTCCAGGGGAATCAAAATTTTATTGAGTCAGTGCTTTTTTTGTCATGGGAATAATCGTATGCCTTTTTTTTGTGATGGATTTTGTGAATTTTTAATGGAGTGAGAGAAAAAATTTTGAAATGGAATTTTTTTGGAAAAATTCAATTTTCAGAATTTTTGAAAAGTTTCATTTTTCGGAATTTTTGAAAAAAGTCATTTTTCGGAATTTTTTGAAAAAATTCATTTTTCGGAATTTGATGGAAAATGTCATTTTTTGGCATTTTTGAAAAATTTTGTTTTTTGAGCGAATTTTTATGGTTCTATTCTTTATCCGCTAGTTGAAGTCAATTTCAGATGAAAAATGAGATAATTAACCATTAATTCGTGTGATTTTTACAAGAAAAAAAAAGTTTTGAATAATTTAAACCAATTTGACTAAAATCATATTTTTCCCAATAATTCCATCGAAAATTGATAAAAATTGATTAAAAACCCCTCAAATCGATGGCAAATGATCCCAAATTTCCTTCAAAATCGGTTTCAATTCACTCCACCAATCAGAACCCGTCATATCCTCAAAAAACTGAATATTCAAAAAAAAAAACCGAAAAAAACGATTTTCAAAAAAACCGAAAAAAAATGCATCACATGTTTTTCGCTTAAAATTTCCTCTACTTTTCACCAGAATCATCGCAAAAAAAATCGCATCTCAAATAGTCCTTCTCCCTCCCCCCCCCCCTCAAAAAAAAATTTTCCCCATCCTGGACCATTCACAGAATAAAAATCTCCAAACTCCCCCAATTCCCAAATGACTGCCACAAATTTATAAACGCATGCGTAGAAAATACCAATGGTTTAGACAAGTTCAGTGGCGTTAGTACACCCAGATACATGTATTCAACTTAGGTTTGCTTGGCTCTATAGGGAAATATCCATAATGCGCATTTGCAATTTCAATGGCTCGCCAAGTTAAAGGGGGGGGGGGGGGGGGAGGTAGGTAGATGCTGAGGGTACAAGACCGAGACGCAAGAACGCCATAACCATCCAGCCTCATTCCCCTTTTCCCCCATCAGACGATCCTTACCCACTTTCTCTTTAGCATCCCTTATCCCTCGGTTCGTGCTTTCGTACCCAATCCGAAATAGACAGAGCGCCTTTAGCCAACGTTCTTCCCACCTTACAGCCAACGCATACTGCAAGGAAAGGCAACGCCACGAGCGTTTCCTTCCCTTTAACTCTAACCCTCTCTCCTCCCCCCCCCCTTTTCCCCCTCCCCTTATCTCTTTATTCCTCAACCGATGGAACATCCTCCACCTCTTTCCCCCCCTCCCCCCTCTTCTCTTCTCTATTGAATCTTAGCCGTACCACGTTTTGTCTAGTTCACGAGGAAGATCAAATGGATTTTCACGTTCATCTTCCTTTGTTTTCTGCATCAGTTGTGATTTATTCATACCACAAGTATGTAATATCACGAGAACTTTATTTACCCCCTCTCCCCCCTTCCCTTTCCCTCCACGATGGATTGATTCATAATTTTTTAATGATTGGGGGATTTTTTGGGGGATTTTATGAGAATTTTAGGAAATATTTTGTGGTATAGGAATTTTTTGGAATTGAGGGAAATATTGGAGTTAGGTTTTTTCTGATGATTTCAGTGGAATGCTGAGGAAATTTTACATGAAAATCATATGTGAGAAGTTATTTTTTGTAATTTTTCAAAAATTCCATTTTTTTCCTCAAGATTTGAAGGTGAAATTCTTCTGTTTTGGAAAAATTGAAGGTTTTTGGAAATATCTCGGGTTCTATTGGTCGTAGCGATCTGGAGTTGATCTTGAATGAAAGGTGAGCTCATTTCCCATTGATTTATGTGGTTTAAAAAAAAATTATCAATTTTTCAAGTACTTATAGGGCAAAAACTGATTTTTAGAAAATGGCCTATAAGTATTTGAAAAATTGATTTTAAAAAATTTGAACTACATGAATCGATGAGAAATGAGCTCACCTTTCATTTGAGATCAACCTCAGGTTGCTGCGACCAACAGAACCGGAGATATCACCAAAAAAGTGAATTTTTTCGATTTTCAAAAGGAATCCCCCTTCAAAACTCGTCCAAAAAAGTAAAATTTTCAAAAAATTGAAAAAAAAAAATTTTAACACATGTTTTTCACCCAAAATTTTCTCAGCTTTTCAATAAAATCATCAGAAAATCTCTATCTCGAACCGTTCAATTCGAATATCCATTGTCCCCATCTAATTCCCAATGATTTCATAACTTTGATGTTATTTTCTACAACAGATTCCTAATTGACTACGCAATTAATTACTGAGTATATTTAAAAAAAAAAAAAAAATTTATTAATTTACCAACATTTCATTAACAAACTTCCACTTTGTGGGTTAAGAGTTTATTAAGATTTTAATTTGTTTCGTAAGAACACAGAGTTTATCCAGTCTCCAATTAATTTTGTGATAACCAAGTTTATTAATATTTAATGAGTGATTTTTTTTTGCTCTTCATTTCATTCTTTTTAGCCAGAGAAATTAAATTTGTTCAGTGAAAAAAAAACAATTTTACATTTTTTCAAGTTATCAAAATATTCTCGAACAATTTTGAAGGGAAATTAAAAAATAAAATTACTCGAATTTCCTCGTATTTCTCGTGAAATGAATAAAGATGAGGAGGGGGGGGGGGGGGGGGGGTCGCACAGAGCAAAAAAAAATCTTAAGCACAAAAGAAACGTCATCTTGCTGTATAACATTGTGATGGAAAAGTCTTTTCTCCGTTGAAAGAGAAGTAACTGCGGTCAAATCAATT
This sequence comes from Aleiodes leptofemur, assembly GCA_963942555.1. Classification (NCBI taxonomy): domain Eukaryota; kingdom Metazoa; phylum Arthropoda; class Insecta; order Hymenoptera; family Braconidae; genus Aleiodes; species Aleiodes leptofemur. The sequence goes on along the minus strand of OZ012621.1, from coordinate 1,130,288 downwards.
AAAATCTTCCGGGAGCCGATTTAAATTTATGCCAAGTGAAGAAAGGGTACAGAAGGGTAAAAAATTAACAAGTCAGATCTCGCCTTCTGTCTCTTCTTCTGAACTCTCTCTCTCTTTCTCTCTCTCAAGCTCCACTCAACTGAGTCTCTCGTGCACAGAGACTTTATTCCTTCATTCCTTTGCAATTCCTCCCCCCTCCCCCTCCCTCCTCCTCCTTCTCTTTCCCCTTTTCTCAATTGCGTTACCCCTCTAACCCTGACTTATTCACCAGCGTTTTCCTGTATTTCGCTTTCTCCTACCATTTCCGGGAGGCCCCAAGAGAGCTCAACAGACATATCCATAATTTCCGACTTTTCAGATTGAATTAACGAAAATAATGTAATTACTGTATTGTAATATGTATTCAAATGAATGAATAGATATTAATTTCCTGGAAATAAATTCATTTTCCTCGGATTTTGAATTTTTAATGGTTTCGGATTTTTTTTTGGAGTGAAGGAGTTGATGAAAAAATCTGAAAAAATTTGAGAAGATGGTCCAATATGTCTGACTTGTTGGTGAATTTTTTCAAATTTTTTTGAAGAGTCGCACGTCTTTTAAAAAAAATCTAGTTTATTTTTTTTCCGTTTTTCCCCCGAAAAAATAAAATTATTGATAAAATTGAGTGAAAAAGCTTCGATTTTCTGTAAAAAGCCCTATCAGTATTTTGAGTACCACTCACACTGAATGGCTCAGCTCCATTCACATGATTTTCTATGAAAATTCATCCCCCCCTTGCTAATATCCAACCCCTAAAAAATCATGAAAAACTCGTGAATACCCATTTAAATTTCATTCTATCTTTGAAAAAAAAAATATTTTAAATATAAATAAACGTCGTGTCGTTATGCGAACACGGAGAGAGGAGTGCGTGAGGCAATTGAAGTGGGTTGGGTAGTGAAATGTGCCATCAGAGCCCAAGAAAAGGGAGACAGACAGTGGAAGAGACGCAGGGGACGTTGGCTGAACATGAAACAGCACTTACACTCGCACAACTCTACTCCACGAAAACCTTTACCATTGCCTCCCCCTCCTCCTCCTCCCTCTCTTCCACCCCTCAAATCTACGCTTACACAGCTCCTCTCTGATTCTCTCTCCGTGCAGTCACCCCGAAGAGAATAGAGGTAGAAGAAAAAATGATGAAAAAAAAAGTGGGGGAAGGGGGGGGGGGGGGGTGAATTGAATGAAAAAAACGTTGAAACAAAACGAGACTCTTTTTTTGTACTTCTGACATTCACATTTCGACGTTTCACTTCTTTCCTTTTTTTTTTCAGTTTTTAGAGTTCTTTAGGACTGACGGAATAGAGTTCATTAATTTTTCCACGCTAATTAGGCATGACGGGCTTGGGCTCGTTTAAAAATAAAAAGTGGAAATGAAATGCCGGTTACGCTCGGTTTTTACATTTCTCCCTTTTTTTTTTTTTTTAGAAGAGACAGAATCGATTATCGATGAGAGAAATGAGAGTTAACGGTTGCCACGATAAAAATTCGTGCGGTTCACCGTAGATACATGTGACAGAATCAATTATTCTCATTGGTGAATACACATTTTTGCTTTTTTTTTTTTTGGAAAATCGATTTATGGATGGAATTAAGTAATTCCTTAATTTTCCTCGCTTAATGGATTGGAGCGACCGGATAATTTGATTATTCCAGTTATTTTGAGGCGAGTGGAGTCTTTCAAAAATAAAAATCAATTTTTTTTTAATGTCTTGAGAACTAAGGCACATACGCCTTTTCTTGCCTTGAATAGACGTACTTTCTGGTATCTTGAAGGCTCTCGATTTCAATCGAGCATTTTTACTACTGACGTACAAACAAATCTTCTTAGAGGAACAGGCGACTTCTAGCCGCACGAGATTGAGCAATAACAGGTCTGTGATGCACTTAGATGTTCTGGGCCACACGGGCACTACACTGAAGGAATCAGCGTGTCTTCTCTGGCCAAAGGGCCGAGTAACCTATTGAACCTCCTTCTTGATAAGGATTGAGACTTGCAATTATTCCACATGAACGAGAAATTCCCAGTAAGCGCGAGTCATAAGCTCGTATTGATGATGTCTCTGCCAGTTGGACACTGAGAAAAAAAAAATCTTGTAGCAAGAAAATTGCCGTTTAACAAAATTTTTCTTTACAATTTTCATATCTATATATATTGAAATTTTCTGCAGTGAAGTAAATTTTCTTCAACTAAGTAAATTTTCTTACAACAAAATTTTTGTTTTCTCAGTTTATACACTGGTCATCACTATTACCAATTGAATGATTCAGTGAGGTCTTCGGAATTGTGCGTGAAGCTGTTTCGGCATTGGCGATGTTGCTGGGAAGATGAACAAACTTGATCATTTAGACAAAATAAAAACTGTGAGAAGCTTTTTTGTGGCTCTTAAAATTCTGTACAAAAATGTTTTGAGGCCAAAAGAGCGTAACTCCATCAATTTCCGAGATATTCTCTACATAAAATTGACTTTTTTAACCTTTTCCCCATTAAAATTATTTCCATATTTTTTTCCGAATATTTGACTTTGATAATTATTTTAAATTTTATAAAAAAAGGCCCCTATTCTCCATATTTACCATGGCATGGTAAATATGTAGTATAGCGGCCTTTCCAAATAAAATTAATTCAAATTTTTTTTTTTTTTTTTTTTCTTTTCATCACGGAAATTTCTCTTTACTGTTCCCCGCTGAATTTTTTATACTCCCCAGTGTAATTGAAAAATTCACATAGAAAAAAAATATAGAAATTTAGTTGAAAAAAAAAAATAAATCAAATGAAAGCCATTGAATTTCATTTGAGAATAATTTTCACGTTTGTTTATCAAACACTCTATGGTAGAATATTCTTTTTATGAAAACCGTTCATTACAGATGCGTTATGGATGCGCTTCCAATTCGTACTAACAGAATGGAAAGTTGCTTTTCATACTCAATTCGTATTGGTAGATGGGGCGAATCGTATGTATGAATGTTTCATCGATTCGTTTTCAGCGCTGGAGTGATTACGGGTAGTGATGAAGCCAACGACTTGATGGAGGGTTGAACGACACACACACGATGAAATGATTTATTCATGTTATACTGTGGGGTACCACCCACTATCAACCCATCCACCCCCTCCCCCCCTCCTCCTTCTCCACCCCAAAATCCAACGTCCACAACTCTGATAATCGATGGAATTTTATTCACGTATTATCTTGACGTTTCTACAATCAGTATTCTCATTAGGCATGAACAAATATAGCTGTTGTTGAATAAGCAATAAGGCCAGTGGTCATAAGGTCGTGTTGTTGCATTCATAATTTCCATTGTAGCATCATTTCAAATTGATAAATCCCTAAAATGTCCACATTTCCCCACTATTTAAAAAGGATCTCGAAAACTGTTGGGTTTAGTAGATTTTGTCAAGAGACCTTTTTTGTAGGAAATTAAATTCTCCACAAAAAAGGTCTCTTACTATTTTACCCTAAACCCAACCATCTTCGAGATACTATTACTAAAACTACTCGACTTATAATCAACACGAAATAATTCAATAGCAAGAATAGAATGAACATCACTTGGTTTATTCTAGTTGAATTGCAAAATCCAAAGAGTGTCTATCCAGTGCAGTAAACTTTGACAAATATCCCGAAGGAGACTCCTTGTCGCCCTGGACTATACGGGGTCACACCCAGTACAGTGTGGCACACTTCCCACTGAATAGTATATGCATGAGATTCAGTGATAAGTGATCGTGGTGCCCGGAGGGAAACTCTAATTAATACCTCGACGGTTCGTTTGAGCCCGTGACATACGAGGCCAGTCGTTCGGGCCACAGAGAATTAGCTTCCTCTCACCCCACAATTCTGCTTCCACCCCTTCCCCCCCCCCCTCTTCCCCTCTACATATCCCACTTGAAAACGTTAACTAACATTCCCCCCCGCCCCCCTCCCACTTCTCTTTGACTTTTGGGCTCAGTAGTTTCATCGTAAATCACCCGTTAAGTTTCACACCACGTGAATTCAATCCCATTTTCTTTTTTTTTTTTTTTTTTCTATCCACTTTAAATTACAGTGGATACTAAGGTGAATGCTAAAATAAATTCACCTAGATTCCTCCTTATTTCTGCATAAAGTGCATTCGAGGGTGCATTAAACTGCATTTGTTCTGAATGATGAAAAAAAAGGGGGGGGGGGAAGGGAAAATCCTCATAAATGCCAGACTGTTCCCATTTCTCATCTCATTAATTTTCTCAAGTTCCGAATGGTAATACTTCTCTGGTGGAAGAAGAAGATTTTTTATCATTGAAAATATTCCCAAGCTGGGCGGTATATCACTTGCAACGAAAAATTTCCAGTAGTTCATTGGTAAATCCGACATGGCATAAAAATATTCTTGATTTAAGGATATTGGCTGTATGAATCACGTGATATTCCTGTATTTCCTGTTCAAAAAATAAAAATCGGTAGACGAAATTACTGGTGGTAATTTTAGCGAGGAATTATACTATTTTATTCGCATTTGAAAATTTTAGTTTTTTTAGGTGAGAATCCTTAAGTCGATGAGTTTAAAAGCAATTTTCTGATGAGTATGTTTCTAATGTTAAAGATGATCATTTCTAAAATATTGCAAATATGGCAAATTCGTGAATTTTTCAATTTATTTATTTATAATTAATTTATAAAATTAATTATATAAATTAATTGAATTTTTCAGTTAATCCATTGAAAAACACAATTAATTGCATAAAAATAGCACTTACGCCCCTTTGACTCTAAGGTGAGGACTTTTTGTATATAACAAACGAGTGGAATCATCAGAATTAATAATTATGATTTTTTCCATCTAGACTTCATTTTTTAATCATTTTTTCTCACGGAAATTCTTTTTGGAAGGAATTTACCCAGAGGAGATTTTTTTTTCTGAGAAATTTCAGTTAGTGAATAAAATTTCTAGAACTAAAAATTTCCATTGGGCCAAAAATTCATCAAAAACCGTTGAAAAACCCGGTGACAATTAATTTGCAATTTCTCGTTAGTGAAAATAATTAATGACTGAAACCTAAACATGAATAGAGCCATTACAGCTGCAAACATTATTTACAGAGAGATTGAAATCTCTATAGTTAAAATTATTAATTAAAATCATGGCAAGTTTTGACGATGCCAGGTTGTGCAATACTTAACGCAGGGCACTGGTGTTGGTGAAAAAAGAGGGAGGGGGAGAGGGTAAAGAGGGGGGGGGAGGGAGGGGGTGGGTTAAACTATAACCACAGGACCCACTTGGTCTTCCGTGGCACACGTTGGGCGATTACGCGGGTATTGATTAAACCCTCCGCAACACTTTGCGGATACCCGTTACCCACCCACTGCCATTTACTTCCCTCCGTCTTCTCGAGGTGAGCCCCCCGGGGATTCTCCTTGGCCTTGCGTCTTTGGTGCGGGTCGTGCTAGCAATTAATATTATTTATCGATGGCCGCATCTGACTAGCGTTACACCCTCCCACCTTTTCCTATTTCTTTTGTTTTAGAATTGATAGAATGAGTGAATGCAAATTAAGTTAGAATTCCAGGGAACTCTTGAATACAGTTAATTCGTTATTTTTTTAATGCCATATCAAAGATGATATTTTTTTACATTTTTCTGAATTTTTTCATAATTTTTGTCCGTCTAGTTTATGAGATATGAATTATCAAAGTTACTGAAATACTGGTGGTGGAGATGAAACGCCCTAAATCGGACAGAAATAACGAAATTACTAAAAAACCACAGGGGTTAGGCCATTATTTAAAAACAATTGGCGAAGATAACAGCATTTTAACTAAATAATAGAAGAAAAAAAATATTCAATTCACCGTATAGTTACTGAGAAATTTTAATTAGAAGGTAGTCGTAACTATTTGCCTCTCTCTCTGTCTCATGCATGTGATAGGAGATTCATGTAAAAAAAAATTCGAGAAAAAAAAATTATATTCACAAGCTGAAGATATGACTTACGAATAGTTTAATTACATTTTTCGGGTAAATTGAAGCACATTTTTCCCCAAATTAACAGCAATTATTCGGAAACTAACCTCCAAATCCTCATGTTCCCTGTTTTATTGACTAGACTCTGACACTACATTAATAAGTAAAGATTAATGCCGATTAATCAATTTATATTAATGCTCATTAAATCATCGTCACCTGAGTTGTGATCCAACCGCCGCCAGAGGGATTTCTTTCAGTTTGCATATTTTGTTTCGGATTTTCTCGAGCAGGCTTAATTAAAGCACATTTTTCCCCGAATTATTAGCAATTAATTGAAAACAAACCTACAAATCCTCATTTTTTCCCTGTTTTATCCACACAGTAGCCCCTTAAATACTACCTTTAACCAAGATAAATTTATCAAAAGTCATTAACGCCAAAAAAAAAAAAAAAAAAATCCCCAAGAGTAAATACGCAAAATGTCCTCCGGTGTGGAAAAACTTTTTGGGGCTTTGGGCAAACCGAATGGCAAACGATACTCGTTGAGTACACGATTTCATGGTTAGAATCCCTTGGAGATAACTACCGGATAACTCGAAGGACTCATTAGCGAAAAGAGCAGGGTAAGAGGTGGGGGAAAGAGGAGGAGGAGGGGAGGGGGTGAGGGGGGTTAGAAGAGGAGCCCTTTATGTATCGAAAATTGACCGTATACTTAGACTTTGTAAAACGGTGTAAACTTGGATAGGATACAACCTCTGGGGCTTGAAGAGCGATTGGTTAAAGTATCTTGGGATGATGATGGCGAGAGGGGGTGAGAAGTAAAGGGGAGAAGGGGGGGAGGGGAAAGGGGAGAAGAACAAGATGAGGTGGGTTGGCGTCTTATAACCCCATTTACTTGACTACATAGAAGCCGTATCTCTGCTAGTGGAAACTCCTTATCGTTTCGTGTGGTACGCTAAAAAGCCCCGAGGACTGTAGCGATATACTTCGAATATAGATGGTTTGATTTATTCGGGATAAATTTTGAAACACTAATTGCTCATAATGTTAATAATAATTTTAGAAGTATTTGATGAATTCGAATTTATGAAGGATTTTTTCAATTAAATTTTAATTTAACCATTTCTCCTAATAATTCTGAAGATTAAAATCCTCTT
>OZ012621.1:1099353-1122940 GCA_963942555.1 Aleiodes leptofemur | reverse complement strand
GGGTCATGCATGTTTGTTAGAAAGAACAATGCTGCATGAGTTTCGAATGATACGTGATTTGATTTTTAGGTGACATTTGTATTATAATACTCTATTATAATAATACAGATTTTGAAATAGCGAAAACTCATGTTTGATTTCCACGAGATTTTTCATAAGAAATGAGAAAGAAATTCACGTGTAATCACAACAAAATTAGAGTTATCCAAATCTTGCCAAACATTTGAAGCTTAATTACGCAGGATATTTTCATCGAATATTGAAGATTTTCTTAAAAATCAAGATTCCTTTGGTAATTTCGAAAAATGATAAAACATCAAAATATGCATAAATATTGGTTTGGGTTAGAGTCACAGTCCGCAAGATGCTCGTTAACCGCGCGTCATGACGATCTAACAAAATAAAATGCCCAATTATAAAGTGCAACCATCAGAATTCACGTCACAGTAACTAGGACACATGAAAGAGCTCCACGTCCTCTTGATATTGAAACTTTGTCTCTCTCTCTCTTCCCTGCTGTCGACAATTAGCAATGAACGCTAAACTTGGACTGGTTAATTAAGCTAGGGCTTTCGACTGACTCTGGGCACTTGTACAGTCTCTTGGTGAATCGGTGGATTGGGTTGACTCTTTGGTAAGAGATGGTTACGCTTTGGAAGCCCCGTGATGTGAGCAACTCCTGGACCCACCTCTTGGGTACAACCACGTCGTTTGGATGCGGTTGAGAGGCAGCATGGTATCCAGGGCCTTCACCCACTTTAGCTAGTTTCTCTCTCTCTCACTCCTTTATAACCAAACACCAAGAACGATTCATAATTAGATAAAGCTAGGAATTCCCAGCTGTATGTACACTATCCATCCAATTCATTCAGCTACGTTTCGTGCTAATTAGCTGATGCTCCAGTTGATCCTCTTCTTTTTCTTTCAATTTACGTCAAAAAGTATTCATTGTAATTGAATACTTGATAAAGTGGGATCCTGATGATGCATTACAAATTTCTGTTGTTTTTTGCGAATTCTACTTTGACTTGGTTATAATTTTAGTTTCCTATTGCCCAAATTGGCTGCTCGGCATCAAATATACACAAAATGCGTTCGATTGAAATGTACAGATTGAGTCAAAACAAACACAACCTAATACAATACTTGAAAACCAAGAATCTCCTCAGATCACGCAATTTTCGTCAGAATTGTGGTCAGATGATGACATTCAATAATAATGAGCAAATGTATGTACACTATCCATTGAAATTCATTCAGCTATGTTTCGTACTAATTAGTTGATGCTCCAGTTGATCCACTTTTTTTTCTTCCAATGTACGTCGGAAAGTGGTCATTGTAATTGGATGCTTTTTTCCCACAAAAAGGCAATTAATCCACGAGTTCAGCAGTCATCGAAGCACTTCTACGTTCTTTTTTTTTTTGCGTTCTTTCGAAAAGTACTCATAACCTCGATACACACAGAAGTACTGCAATTGCTACTAATCAAGCTAATTCCTAACTTGTAAAACACACACAAGTCACAACCTGGGTACTCTCTCACTGGTTCTCGAAAACCAGTTGGCACTAACGAGGTTATCCCTTGTTAACCATCGAATCCCACTCCTCGTGAGTCTACGAAAATGCCTGGATCAAGTGCAAATACACAAACACGGAAAAAGTCATCCATTTTTGTGAAAAAAAAAAGCGTCCAACAATTAAGGTTCGGGAGGAAACTATTTTGTCAAATAGCTAGAAGGTAAAAAAAAAACCTAGCAATTCCAATCGTTCATCAGAAGTAAAGATTGTAGCTACAAACTTTTGTTGGTTCAAAATATCTATCCAGAATTATGGAAGGAAAATACCGGATTTTGTTGTAGTTAGGAAGGATAAAGCAGAGCAAGTAATCACCAAGAGGTGTTACGTCAGATTGCTAAAGAAATATCCTTCTAGCTACTGCTTACAACCTCATCTACGCGAATGACCTTCTCAACAAATTCCCAAGAGTAATTTTCACCCAGAAACCTTGTTTCTGAAATATCCTCACTTATTCTACCTGAAAAAGGAACTAAAAAAAAAAAAAAAAAAGAAGAAGCCACTTCACCAAAAACTTGCATTCTAGCAATCTTATCAGCTAGAAATTCCTCCAGTTACCTCAACTCTTTTCACCTTACCCCTCCCCCCCTCTCCTTTCACGCCCTCCTTGTCCTGAGAAACGAGGTGATGTGAAGGAGACCAGAAGAAATGGAGGCAAAAAAAAAAAGGAGAAGAAAAAGGAAAGGAATTGAAAAAACTCAGTAATTTAAAATCAGAAAATCGGCTTACCCTCCTTGCTCCCTCAAGAGGCTCTTCGTTGCTAGCATAAAGGCAATAACACTGGCTATGTGTGTCTGTGTGCTGTATACATGTGGACTTCCAACACCTTCACCTTCATTCTCAGCTCTTTTCCTCACCCTTTTATTTTCCACCCTTCTTCAGCGTCCTTGGTCGTCTTATGGCAACCACAATGGCACCTTGGGCTCTCACGGTCTTGCGCCTGTAACTCTCATTTCAGTAGTTGGAAAAGAGGAGAGAGAGGTATATATATATATAGAGAAAGAGGCAGTTGGTGCCGAGAGTGAAAAAGTACTGGAACTGGGTTGCCAGTGTACACTCTCGGCACAAATACAGTTATATATATATATATATATATATATACACACACATACACTCTCTTCTGCAAGAGGATGGAGCAATAGTGTTGGGTGCTCGGGTAAAACAAGAAAAATCGAATGGAAAGCTGAAAAGAAATAAAGAAGGGGAAAAAGGTGAAAAGGGGTTGGAGGGGGGAGGGAAAAATAAAGCCAGTGAGGAGAATGAAGAGTGCAGTCTGACCGTAGCAGCTATGTCTCTTCAAAAAAAAAAAAAAAAAAAAACGACAGAAAAGAGGTAAAAAGACCTAGTCCGGGTGTACAGCACGTTTTCTGAAGAAATTCAGCTCTTTGCTGCTGGATAGAATCGGACGGGACACATCGGCCTGGCATACACAGAGCCACAGAGGCTCAAATACAGAGTGGAGAGGGGCAAGAGGAGAGAGAAGGGGAAGTTGAGTCCAGAAAAGGGACTTGGGGGTGTTGGGTAGTTTGAGTTGAAAGAGCACAAGACAAGATTTATCGTTGGTTGGAGCCGAGAAGTTGCCGAGTTGGAATCCCACGTAGTGGCGGCAGTGAGTCTACCCCTTCTTCTTCTACCCCGAGTCTTTCACGTACACACAGCTGTGGGTAAAGGCTTGAAGGGGATGAGAAAGGAGGAGGGGGGGGGGGATGCAAAGGGGGAGTGAATTGTGTGCTTCATCGTATTCCATCGTATATGACAACTTTGGACTGTAACTGAAGATAGTGTGTATAGGTTTGTTGTGTGTGACGTTGGTAAACTGAGAGCTTCAAGATAATACGAGGATTAACTGCTTCTCAGATAAGGATTTTGGGGATACCGATAAAGCCGTTAGTAAAGGAGGGGAGGGGAGGGGGGGAGGGGGTTCTTGTCACGAGAGTGAGAGTGAGATTTAGGGTCATCAATTTGAAATGCTTGCATCATTATTTGATTTCTCCTCTTTTCCTCCTTTTTTTTTTACCGATGAGGGGTGGGGGTGGGGGAGGGGGGGGGGATCAATGGCGGATGAAATTGATGTTTTGGAAAAATTTGCCGATCTCTTGTGATTGCGGATGGATTTAGGAGTTTTCTGATTAGGAAAGTTTTCTTCTGTGGATTATGTGAATAATAGGGGGGGGGGGAGGGGGGAGAGACTGAGGGGGTGGGAATGAGTTGAAATGAATTGGGTTGATGGTTTTAGGTTGATTGGAATTGTTGATGAGAATGGAGATCTCGTGGTTTTTCCTCAATGGAGTGAGAAACGTTGAATTTAGGAGATAAGGAATGGTTTTTTGAGGAGGGGGGGGGGAGGGTGGAGGGAGGAATAGCGGCAGTTGTGGTCAGGACATTTTGGACGATGCCAAGGAGTTTGAAGCTAATTTAGCTATTACGGAGATTATTTAAAAATGATAGTTGAAGATTATCGTGGAGTTTTGGCTGCAGAAGATGTGGGAGGAGGGGGGGGGGGTGGGGGTTTCTTATCGGTTGCATGAAGAATTTCCAGGGATTTTTCACAGATTATTTGACCCAGAAATTTTTCGAGATAAAACGGATAAACAAGAGATTATTTTGTTTTTTTTTCACATAAAGAGCAAAAGAATTTTTAAGACAGAAAATTGGAAAGATAAATCAGTGGAATACATCATTAATCTCTTCACTGATAAATTCCTTCCGAATAGAGAGAAATTGACCTAAAAAAAAAAAAGAGAAAAAAAAAATTACTACAGAATCTCGTACTTATCCTAAGCAATTAATCACAAGAGCACAATCTTTTAACTTCTCATTTCTCTTTCTCTTGAGAGAGAGAGAGTTTATCTCATTCGATTTTTCTATCGTGCAATTTCTATCTGCAATTTTCTCACGGCTAATTTCCCTGAGCTGATTACAAATTACGAATTGATCGTTTTCAGAGTTTGTAAAAATAAAAAAAATAAAAAAAACATGAACTAAAGCAAATAAAAGTGGAAACTAACGAGTACGAAAGTATCCCAGCGTCCATCCTCATTAAAAAAAAAAAAAAAAAAAAAAAAAAGTTTTCCGATCAATTTCATCTTCACGAGTGCCGCAGTAACGAGCGTCCAAGTCTCTCAATTTCCATGCACTTCAGAAACTTTTATTCAGTATAATCTTTATCAATACTTGGAGTCCCAAGATTTGTCCCGAAAATTGAATATTAAGGGGGGGGGGGGCGAAAATAGGACGAAATTAATAACACAGAGGGGAGAAATCAAAAGTTTCTGGATGACTGAGTTTTAGAGGCAAGGGACCAAAAAAAAAACTCCATGAGCAATTCACTTGACAATTTAGCCTGGCACAATGCCAAACTCTGCACTAGAAATTGGAGGAAGAGTTGTTCTTCTCCTTGATTTTTCAGGTAGTCAATTCCATTTGATCTTAACAATTTAACATGTCATCACGAAGTGTTGAGTAATCTCCAACAAATCCTTTGCAATTAAGGAATTATTCAAGAATTTTTTTTTCTTTTTTATAAAAAAAAAATATTTAAGAATTTTTCGTGAAAATGCACTTTAATTTATTAACGTGAAAATTTATGCACATATTGTTGTAACTTTTGACTTTGTTCTAATATTTTTTTAAAATAAATAATGTTTTTTAAAGCTGCTGTAGTGGAAAAACCATTTTACAATGATCACTTTTGATGAATATTTTTGCCTGAAAATCGTTCATAATATTTTCTCTTTTATCGTAGATCAGAGATCGGCAAAAAAAAATTCGCATTTTTGATTTTCTAATTTTTGTTATTTCTGTAATTTCCATCGAAAAAATTTTAATTACTTTCTTAATGAAAAATTTGGATTTTTAAATTTTTCATTAGTTTGAAAATTAATTTTTTTTTTCTAACAATTTTGATTACTATTGTAATTAAAAATTTGACTGATGAAATTTTATAATTCTTTTTCTTATTCGAAATTTTGATTCTTTCTTACTTATTAATTGATTGGAATAATTAATTTTATAATAAAATCAACGCTACTATGTTTAATCTTCCCAAATATAACCGTCTTTCAGACAAAAATTTTGAGTTGAGAGTTTTAACTAAATGTAACACAAAAAAGAACTTATAATTCGATCCAATTTAATTGACGCTTATATGACATTTATAATTCAATTTAACTAATAAAAATGTTAATAAATTTGATAAAGAAAATAATTATGAAATTCCATCAGTCAAATTTTAAATTACAATAGTAATTAAAATTGTTAAAAAAAACTTAATTTCCAAACTAATAAAAAATGTAAAAATCCAAATTTTTCATTAAGAAAGTAATTAAAATTATTTCGATGGAAATTACAGAAATAAAAAGAATTAAAAAATTAAAAATGCGAATTTTTGCCGATCTCTGTCGTAGATGATGATTTTTGAATCGAAAAAAATTTCAAAATAAAATCAAAAGTTACAATAATAAGCATATAATATTTTTACAACAATTAAAATGTCCTTCCCCATAAAATCCTTGGAAAAACCCTGTTTTTTCGGTCTTTTAACTCCGTATAACCCGTTAATACAATCAGAATGACGAAACTCCTTGCAGACAATAGTTCTATGCAAAGATGTATTCCCATCAGTCCAGTACAAACTACCCCCCCCTCCCCCGCCCCTCCTCCCTCCCCCTTCCACCTGCTCATTCAAACTGGCCACTATCTCCCGTTGGTCCACCGTATCCGTTATTACAGTAGCTATATATATCGAAGGGGCCTGTGTCCACAAGAGGTTATACCAACTATCCCAATGAATCCTATCCTCCCTACACAGTCATAACTGGAGAATAAAGTTTGTTCCAACCTTACCCTCCCCTCCCCCCCCCCCCCCCCTCCTTCCCCCCTATCATCATCCTATTCCAATACAGATGTCCACCATCTTGGTGTACTCCTGTGTCTTGCCTCCTTTTGGCACCCGAGCAGATATAACTACTTCCTAGAAATCGAGTTAGTGTTTCTTGCAATTTAATTGGCCACCCCCCCCCCCCCTCCCCCTACTTCTCTGGCTTGAATCACTTCCACGAGGTAGCCGGTATCCATGCTTTTGCTCTTTCTCTTGCTCTCCCTCTCTCTCTCTCTTCTGCAGCTTCACTCTTCAGTCCCTTTGATGTCGTGCACTCTTCCGTACGACTAAATTACTATCGCAAGAATCTCCCCCCCCCCCCCCTCCCCTCCCCTCCTTCCCTGTAAACGAATAGTCTCTTTTCTGTGTACTATCTATCTGATGCATCCCAGGCAAAATCCTCTATTTAAAATCACTTTCAATTCTAATTTATGTCTACTTTTGAGTGCTATAATTGAAATTATGGAAGGGGGGGGGGGGGGGGATACAGTTTTAGATTCAATTTTTGGTGGATTTTAAGTTAATTTAGAAGGCTTGCTAATTATTTAGGTTTATAGGTGTTTTTTTTATTTGGGGAAAAGAGGGGAAATGGGGATTTCTGGGGAAATTGTTGAGATGATGTTTTTTTTTATGTTTTTGTTGAAAAGCTGAGAAAATTTGCGGTGGAAAGCATGTGTTGGGGTTAATTTTTGGAATTTCTTCGAAATTTTGCACTTTTTGGACTCGAATTTGAAGGCATTTTTTTTAGACCAAAAGGGTTTTTTGAGGATATCTCTGGTTTTATTGGTTGTAGTGCATTGGGGTTGCTTTTAAATGAAAGCTGGGCTCATTTGCCATCGATTTAGTGTATCTGGAATCAATTTTTATCGATTTTTGAAGTATTTATGATGCATTTGATGAAAATCACTCTTAAATCATTTTTCCTTCATAATTACCTTGAAAATCGGTAAAAATAAATTTCTGATGGCATGAATCGATGGCAAATGAGCTCAGCTTTCATTTGCGCGCAACCTCGATACGCTACGACAAATAGAACCAGAGATATAGGCAAAAAACTGATTTTCCAAAAAAAAAGCTAGAAGACTCCATTCCTGAAAGCTTCAATTCTTTACCCAAAAAACTAAATTTTTTTCAAAAAATAAAAAAAAATCAATTCTGACACATGTTATCCACCGCAGATTTTCTCAGTTCTTCAATGAAATCATCAGAAAAAGCCTATCTCAAATATTTCCACCAATTTCCCACAATTCCCATAAAATTCCCCACAATTTCCACAAAATTCTCTATTTTTATCTCCAACTTTGATGAGAAATTCACGTATTCCAGAAAATAATTCTGTGTTTTTCATGCTGAATGACCAGAGACATTATTTTGATTGCAAATGCCTCCAAAGAGGAAGTGGAAAAAAAACATCTATACCCTTCCTATGATAGTTGTCAAGAACACTGGTAAAAGCAAAAAAGAGAGAGAGACTATTTTCCATCAAGAACTTTTTCAATCATATCTTCTTTTCTAATGAAGCAACATAGCTTTTATTATACTGTTTCCATCGGATATTTTCTCATCTATCTAATGGTACTATTTTTCCATATCCCCCCCCCCCTCCTCTTTTTCGTTATTACAATGAGGAATAAAGAATTGATTCAACGAATTGATCGAATTATCTCTGCTAATAATGTTTTGAGTGAAAGCGAGTAATTTTAATAACGAAAATTTCACGTTGACACGAATTTGTGATGATATTTTTTCATTTTCACACGAGAATGAGGATAATTTGGCGATGGTACGTTTTTTTTCATTGGAATTGTTATCTCGGCTTTTGGAAAATTGCTCTCCCATACATTTAAATTATGTTTGTAATTGGTTCTGCAGAGGCGAACGATTGTTTCACACTCGGCAACAATGTCCTGGTTTCAATCTCGCATGGATTTGAATACACGTATATATATAGATATACATATATACATGTGTGTATATATATATATATATATATGTTTTCACGTATGGGAGAAGAGGGATACAAACATACGTAAACAATTCTGTTCGGTTTAGAGGAGCTTTTGGCCTCCGAAATACGGGCACTAGTAGAATGGAACGAGGTGAATCAGGTAAACACACATTGATGTCTGTGGACGTGGGAATTTCGTACATGCAGAAGAGAATTTTCGTTTAAATCGAATTATAAGGAATCACTTTAGGAGTTTAACGTTTGAATATCAGTTAATTCATGGAATTTTTTATTTTCTATTTTTTATTTTAAATTTTAATGATACCACCGTATACTTAGCAGATAGAAAAATTGTTTTTAAAGTTAACTAATCCTTAAACATTTCGGAATAGTTTAGGGAAGTTTAGGAAAGCATTTTTATAATTTGGGAAAGAATCATTAATTTATTATTAAATTTTTTCTTTTTTTTTTTTTAATTTATTATTAATTCAAACTTTTTTTATGTATAGATAACAGAAATAGCTATCAGAGATAGCAGAATTCAGGATTAGTTAGAATTCAGGCTCAGCCAGGCTCAGCCAGGCTCAGCCCGAATTCTAACTAATCCTAAATTTTTGGGAATAGCTTAGGGAAGTTTAGGAAAGAAATTATAGATTGCTATTTTTGTTTTATATAGATTTTCTTGCACTTGGAGGCTCAAGACATAATTTTCATTTTAATTAAATAATTATTCATTCTTAAAGGATGAAATTGATTTTCTTAATATCCCAAAATGACTTCCAAATAAATGGAAATAATTTCAATGTTTTTAAAATTCATTTCTGCTATCTATACATAAAAAATTTTTTTAATTAATAATAAATTAATGACTCTTTCCCAAATTATAAAAATGCTTTCCTAAACTTTCCCAAACGTTTAGGATTAGTTGCAAATTGAGAATAATTTTTCTATCTGCTAAGTATGATGACTAAATAATTCTAAAAAAATTAGTTTTCGTAATGTCCACCAGAATGCGCTTTTGTCGATTCGATTTCGACTATTTTCATTTCGAGTTCGATTATCCTTCAATTCAAGATGAAATCCGCCATGTTCGATTTTAATGCCCTGTCCTTTTTATGAAGGGATTTAATTTTAATTAATTCATTGAAATGATGAAAATGAATTATGATTTAATGTGAATGAATTCGTTGGATATTTTCAGAGAAATTCATGGAAATAATGCAGTGAATTTCCGCTTCTATAAATTCAAAATTCGGGGAAAATTGAATTATTCACATTAACGTGACGGAGTAAATGACATTTTGGGATTGATGAATACTTCATTGACGTTCTCAATTCTCTCCAAAAGTTCATTCAAGATATATTTAGTTTGAGGTATGCTTTCTAGTGAACTCGAGGACAGTTAAATCCTTATTTTTTTGATGCCACATCGAAGATCATATTTTTTTACGTTTTTCTGAATTTTTTCATAATTTTTGTCCGTCCAGTTTAAGACTTTCAAATAGTTTAATCACTTCTTTCGGGTAAATTAAAGCACCTTTCCCCGAATTATCAGCAATTAATTGGAAACAAATCTATAAATTCTCATGCTTTCTGTTTGTGATCTATCCCACACTGGGATACTACCTTAAAAAAAAAAATAAAAACAGAAAATAGATTTTTTTAAACAATAAAACATTCGAGACAGTATCATAACAGCTTCCACAATTCCCCAGTTTCAGCAATAAAAAACTGAAAATTCCTTCACTCTTTCTTAGCCTCATTTATATTTCATCCCCCCTCTCCCTCCCCTCTCCTCCCTTTACAAAATGCAGTTGAGGTGACACGAAAGATCCGGTATACGGTACGTGTCTCTTTTCTCTATCCCACATTCTCACATCCCGGCGTCATATTCTGCAGCTATTTTCTCGCCCCCCCCCTCCCTCCTCTCCCTCACCCCTCTTTCTCTCTTTCTCTCTCTCGTATGTGTGTGTATTTGTGCCAGGATAGCGCGTCGAGTAGCCCTGGGGCTCTCTCGCTTCTGGCATTGGGTTCCCCATTATGCTAAACCGCAAATGGAGTCCTGCGATCGAGTGTCTTCATCCCCCTTCTCCTCCCACCATCTCTCATACCCAGGGGATTTTACGATCTTCGTCCGCATGGTACAATACAATAGTGGGTACATTCGTGAAGTTCTCAAGGTGTAAAGTTACCAAGAAATGTCATTCCTTCAACATGACGGGCCGGACGTTTCGAAAAATGTGTATTTCCACTCTTTTTAGTCTTCACTTTTTTTTTCTCTCGTATTTGTCACAAACTGAGACTTGACGAGTTTATCAATGTTGAACAATGCTCGAGACACTGGACAATATTTTTATCTTTTATTTTTCAATAAAACTGAAGTGGTTAGAAAAAATTGTCTCTCTATCTCAGCGGACTCTGGATCTCGCTGCTACCCCTCCACCCCCACTCCAGCGCCAGTGCTACGCTCCGCCCATAAAGAGGGGGGGGGGGATCTTACACAGAGAGAAATGTTTTCTTAATTTAAGAATGTGCAGTCACTTAATTTAAGAACGTGCAGGTCACTTGAATTGAATGACTTTTCTCACTTGAATCAAGCGACTTTTTCTTTCTTAATTTAAAAAAGTAAAACTCACATAAATTAAGTGACTTTTCTCACTTAATTCAAGTGACCTTTCTCACTTAATTTAAGAAAGTAAAAGTCACTTAAATTAAGCGAATTTTCTCACTTAAATTAAGTGATTTTTCTCACTTAAATCAAGTGACTTTTCTCACTTAACTTAAGAAAGTAAAAGTCACTTAAATTAAGCGACTTTTCTCGCTTAAATCAAGCGACTTTTTCTTTCTTGATTTAAGAAAGTAAAACTCACTTAAATTAAGCGACTTTTCTCACTTAAATCAAGTGACCTTTCTCACTTAATTTAAGAAAGGAAAAGTCACTCAAATCAAGTGACTTTTCTCACTTAATTTAAGAAAGTAGAAGACACTTAAATTAAGCGATTTTTCTCACTTAAATCAAGTGCCTTTTCCTTTTTCAATTTAAGTGACCTGCACATTCTTAAATGAAGTGACTGCACATTCTTAAATTAAGAAAACATTTTTCTCTATGTATTTCGCACATTAAGGTAGTATCCCAGAGTACGATCGATAAAACAGAGAAAAATGACGATTTGTAGGTTTGTTTCCAATTAATTGCTGATAATTCGGGGAAAAAGTGCTTCAATTTACCCGAAAAAAGTGATTAAACTATTCGAAAGTCATATCTTCAGCTTGTGAATATAATTTTTTTTTCTCGAATTTTTTTTTACATTAATCTCCTATCACATGCATGAGACAGAGAGAGAGGCAAATAGTTACGACTACCTTCTAATTAAAATTTCTCAATAACTATACGGTGAATTGAATATTTTTTTCTTCTATTATTTAGTTAAAATGCTATTCTCTTCGCCAATTGTTTTTAAATAATGGGTCAACCCTGTGGTTTTTTAGTAATTCCGTTATTTCTGTCCGATTTAGGGCGTTTTATCCCCACCACTTGTATTTTCAGTAACTTCGATAATTTATATCTCATAAACTGGACGGACAAAAATTATGAAAAAATTCAGAAAAGTATGAAAAAATATCATCTTTGATGCGGCATCAAAAAAAAAATGGTTACTACCCCAAATTCTAAGAAAATAGCGTAAATTGAGTGTAAAAATTAATAATTCAATGTTTTTTTTATTGTTTCAGGAGACAGTGCGTGGTGATGAGGGGTTTCGGTTAATTTTTAAATTTCGCGCCGGCGCGTTATACTCAAAGATGCGATTATTCTCAGGGGTTCAATTTAGCCCGCTGGTGCTTCTAATTATCGTCACTAGCAGCTGGGCCTTCAATTCACGTCAAACAGGTGAGTTTAAATATATTTATTCTTCATGTGTATTCATATTCCATTACATTCTCCACTTCCTCTAAACTCTGAATGAGAAAAGAATAGGGAGAAAAAATAATATATATATATATATATATATAAAACATTATCTCCGAATATACACATACATATATATATATATATATATATATATATATTTTATTTGAATATTTGAATGGATAAAAGTTTCTCTTGGGACAATGGGTGTTCCAGCAAAATGTATACACACATTGCAGCATATATATGTATATGTGAAGAGATAGTGGAGGAATATGAACGCATTGGTGCGCACGTCGAGCCACGTCGTATGAATAATGCATACTGCAGCCAAGTTGTCGAGTGAAAGAGGGTAGGAAGAGAGAGAGAGAGAGAGAGGGAATTTTGAATGGAGAATTGGAGGGTGTGTGTAGGGGGGGGGGGGGGGGGGGGAATTCACGAGTGGACGTACCTCTGGTACCCCCAAAATTGCCACTTTAGAAAATCTACCATTTCATAATACAAACCGCTGTACATTCCACTTACAAATTATTCAAAAAGTTAATTCATAATTTATTCAATTGTTGGGAAAATTTTCTGTATTCATCATTTTTCTTCGTAATTTTCACAATTAAATCATTTTCTCATCAATTCTCATTGATTTGATTAGATTATTCATTGAATTCTTTTGATATATATATATATATATATCGTCACCTTAGAAACAAAGGGGCGTAAGTGCTATGTTTAAGTATAGCACTTACGCCACTTTGTTTCCAAAAAAAAAAAAAAAATATGACAATTTGATCTCAATTTTTTTGGCATCTTTAAGAAATATTTTGTCGCTTTAAAACCAACAGCATGGAAATAAATTCGATTATCAATTGGGAAAATCCTCTTAAGCCAATTAAATATAATTTTCCATTTTCTCAAGAGTCAGAGGGAGAGAAAGAGTCAAAATACCAAGTAAATAGGTAGTATCTGATCGAATTTTAATGGTAGTATTGCGTGTCACTGTGAGCGTGCCTGAGCTTTGTAAGTTTCTTCTCTTTATCCCCTAATATTTATACACACAGAGTAACTACATTCTTATTGGCAAAAAAAAAGGGAGAAAAAGGGGTAAATAGAGAGAGAGAGAGAGAGAGAGAATAGGTGGAGTCAAAAATATGTGGAAAGAGTAAATGACAAGAGTAAATACAGTAACAATAAATATATTAAATCTTGAAAATCTTGAGACTGAGAGTTGAAATTCTCTGCATTTATAAACACTGTGTGTGTTTGTGTCCTAGTTTCTATTATTTCACAACCTCGAAACTGATAAAAACGAGATTCTACTGCTCCCCTATTGCTCTTTATGCCTTCAATGTGCTTGTATATGTACTGGTGATGGCCCACGGGGAGTCTCTCAATGACTCATGTGTCTTTTATTATCGAAATAAAAAAAAGGAGGAACTCCAAAAAAAAAGAGGAGGTTATCTGCAATACTGCAGCAGTTGAATTTTCATGATTTATTGGATGGAAATTTTGATAAAGTGCGATGAGATTTGTGGGTTGGATGGAGCTCTTCAAAGTGCATTGGAAAATAGGAAAAAATTATTGGAATTATTTTTGCATTAATTGACGAAGGAAAGGACTATTAAGTCGATAAAATAGGTAAAAATGAGGATTTTTAGGGTTGTTTTCAATTAATTGCTGATAGTTCGGGGAAAATGTGCTTCAATTTACATAGAGAAAGATGTTTTCTTAATTTGAGAATGTGCAGTCACTTGATTTAAGAATGTACAGGTCACTTAAATTAAGAAAGAAAAAGTCACTTGATTTAAGTGAGAAAAGTCACTTGATTTAAGTGACTTTTACTTTTTTAAATTAAGAAAGGAAAAGTTACTTAATTTAAGTGAGAAAAGTCACTTGATTCAAGTGAGAAAATTCACTTAATTTAAGTGACTTTTACTTTCTTAAATTAAGAAAGAAGAAGTTACTTAATTTAAGTGAGAAAAGTCACTTGATTCAAGTGAAAAAACGCACTTGCTTTAAGTGAGTTTTACTTTCTTAAATTAGGAAAGAAAAAGTTACTTAATTTAAGTGACTTTTACTTTCTTAAATTAAGAAAGAAAAAGTCACTTAATTTAAGTGACTTTTACTTTTTTAAAGTAAGAAAGAAAAAGTTACTTAATTTAAGTGAGAAAAGTCACTTGATTCAAGTGAGAAAACGCACTTAATTTAAGTGAGAGAATTCACTTAATTTAAGTGACTTTTACTTTCTTAAATTAAGAAAGAAAAAGTTACTTAATTTAAGTGAGAAAACGCACTTGATTTAAGTGAGAAAAGTCACTTAATTTAAGTGACTTTCACTTTCTTAAATTAAGAAAAAAAAAGTCACTTGATTTAAGTGAGAAAAGTCACTTGATTTAAGTGAGAAAACGCACTTGCTTTAAGTAAGTTTTACTTTCTTAAATTGAAAAAGAAAAAGACACTTGATTTAAGTGAGAAGAGTCCCTTAATTCAAGTGACCTGCACGTTCTTAAATTAAGTGACTGCACATTCTTAAATTAAGAAAACATTTTCCTCTGTGTACGACTACCTTCTAATTAAAATTTCTCAATAACTATACGGTGTATTGAATATTTTTTCTTCTATTATTTAGTTAAAATGCTGTTCTCTTTGCCAATTGTTTTTAAATAATGGGTCAATCCTGTGGTTTTTTAGTAATTTCGTAATTTCTGTCCGATTTAGGGCGTTTCATCCCCACCACCTGTATTTTCAGTAACTTTGATAATTCATATCTCATAAACTGGACGGACAAAAATTATGAAAAAATCCAGAAAAACGTAAAAAAGTATCATCTTTGATGCGGCATCAAAAAAATAAGGTATTAACTGTACTCGAGTTCACTGGGATACTATCTTAAATGGGTCATTTGGAAACGCAGGAATTAAGTGAATTATTTCACTCCATTTGAATTCTTTCGCTCTGTCTCTCTCTTTCTCTTTGGCACGAGCATCAAATGAAGAATTTAACGTGGAATTTTGACGAAGGGGAAGCATCATTGCTACCCCGGATATGGACTGTTCGTTTACACTAAATTCAGTTTGTAGAACGTAAAATGACGCAGATAGAAAGAGAAAGACAGACTCAAACCCATGGAATAGAGTGAAATGAAGAAGAGGTGGGTTATGTCTGAGACAAATGGTCTTGCATACTTAGTGAGCACTTGACTGTGACAAACTGTTGTATACGCACGGACCCTTTTCGAGAACTGGCGTTTGCATTCCTAGAAATCCATGGAGGCAAGCTTTCTCCCCTTTTATAACTCCACCTGAGGGGTTCTTTGCAAAAGGGGTGGCCTTTACGGTTGATGCTCAAAGTCGTATTTAATTTGTGAATCGACGATTATTCGAGGCCAATAAATTTTTCAGAGATTTATTAAGTCATTGAATTTTTTTTTGATTTTCTAATTGAATGCTTTGATTTGTTTTTTTTTTTTGGAAGTGAAAGCCTCGATAAAAAAATTTGAAAAAATTCAGCAATAATGTAGACATATTGGACCATTTTCTCAAATTTTTTCAGATTTTTCCAAAAAGCCCTTCATACCCAAAAAAAATTCCATCTCATAAAACTATTCATTTAAAAATTCAACAAATTCTAGAAGAACAGAGAATGAGTTTTATCGGTAATAAATTGAATTAAATTACCCAACTATCGAGCGAGCACATAATGTATATATATATATGGAATACGTGAAAAAAGACCTCTCGCCATGAAGAAGATCCAAAAAAAAAAAAAATTAATAAAAAATAATCACAAGTACTCCAGGCAATTTTCAAGGATCTCTGAATACATAACGACACTTTTACAAACTCTCGAAATTTTTAATGGAGACATTTTCCTCTTTTCTTGAGTTAACGAAAAATTGTGAAAATGCCCAGTGCGCATTGTCCAATGTTATTTTCGTGGACTTCGAGTTGAATGAAAAAAAAAAAAAAAGCAATAGGGAAAAAAAAGAATGGGAGGAGAGGGGTAGAAAGGCGAAAAGGGGGGGGGGGGGAAGCAGGAAGAAAGTACGTCAGCTACCGGCGACTGTACGTCGCCGTAGGCGTCTCTTTTCTTCTTCATTCTTTTCTCATACTTCTTTTTCTTTTTTCCCTTTTTTTTTTTACCCTTTTCTTTCCACTTTTTCCTCTGTTGTTGAACGTCCAAACGGGGCGTCCTATACACTCTCTCTCTATCTCTATCTCTCCCCCAGTAGTTTCAACGGCATAAAGACGCTTTCGTATTTTCGGGCTCGTAAGAAACTATTCCCCTCGCGTGACAAACTGTCATTTCATCTATTTTTGATCGGCAACGATGAGAAGTTGAAGGGAAAGTAAAGAAAAAAAAAAAATAAAATAAATAAATAGACGAAACATCTGATTTTTTTTGCTGTTCAATTTTATCTTTTATTTGAAAATAAGATAAGTCAAATATTTTTAGAAGTCAACATTTGTCTCAATTAATTTTATCAACTCTGTTTCAAGGAAATTTATTGACTTTTTTTTGGAGTAGAGGAGAGAGGAATTTTTTTTTAAGTGAAGGACTATATTGAAAAATCTGAAAAAATTTGAGAAGATGCTCTGATATGTGTTGAATGTTGGTGAATTTTTTCAATTTTTTTTGAAGACCCCTTCATCCTCAAAAAAAATCCCAAATCATTTTAACCCGGTCCATTTTGCCCCAGTTTCCCCTAATTGCTCAATTTCTCTTTTCTCCCGCATGATTACCCTCTCAATTTCAATTTTCACGACTGAAACAATTTTCAAGACTCAACTAAAATCACTTTACAACTGAAAAAAAAGAAGAAAAAAACACATTAAACAATAAATTAACCGGTTAATGCTGATTTGACATTTTTGTATCGTAAATAACTCGAATGTTAAACATAAGATTGCCGAGATAAAGCCATTTTGGTTGGCCATTAACCAGTACACCACGTGTAAGTAGAAGTTGCTCCTAATGACTTCCTTACGCACCGTAATCGTAAAAGTCATTAGCGTCAGAGAGATCTGAGCCCTACCCTCTCCCTCCCCCCTCTTTCCTCTCGTCACCCATCCCATCTCGCTCTTTAGTTATACGAGCAAACAGTCATCTTACACGGTTTTAGCAGTGTCATATAACCCAGGTCTTTTATATCCAATATACTCACTTTTTCTCCCTTCTTCGCCTCTTTTTTTTCGCCCCCCCAACAGTTTCTTTCATTTTTTTCTTCTTTTCGCCTTTTCCCCACGAATTCTCGGCAGCCTCGTTTTGACTTTGACTGAGCGAGTCTAAATCGTTTCCATATGATATTCAATTAACCGTTTGGCATGAGACGAGAAAGAGAGAGAGGGAGAGAGTGCATGTGCTTGACGATTTAACGTGTTTAACGAGTCGAATAACAAAGAAATTCTTGGGGACTTTACGTTGCACGCAGGGTTCATCAAACTCTGCATTTTATTACTTTGAATTTTTATTTTATTGAATTATGATGAGTGCTTCAATATTTGTGCATATTTTTCTGAGTCATCATTTTTTAAAATTGATAAGGAAACTTGAGTACAGTTAATTCATTTTTTTGATGCTTAATCGAAGATGATATTTTTTTACATTTTTCTGAATTTTTTCATGATTTTTGTCCGTCCAGTTTATGAGATATGAATTATCAAAGTTACTGAAAATACCGGTGGTGGGGATGAAACGCCCTAAATCGGACGGAAATAACGAAATTACTAAAAAACCACAGGGTTGACCCATTATTTAAAAACAATTGGCGAAGAGAACAGCATTTTAACTAAATAATAGAAGAAAAAAATATTCAATTCACCGTATAGTTATTGAGAAATTTTAATTAGAAGGTAGTCGTACACAGAGGAAAATGTTTTCTTGATTTAAGAATGTGTAGTCACTTAATTTAAGAACGTGCAGGTCACTTAAATTAAGTGACTCTTCTCACTTAAATCACGTGATTTTTTCTTTCTTAATTTAAGAAAGTAAAACTCACTTAAAGCAAGTGCGTTTTCTCACTTAAATCAAGTTTTTTTTCTCACTTAAATTAAGTAACTTTTTCTTTCTTAATTCAAGAAAGTGAAAGTCACTCAAATTAAGTGACTTTTCTCACTTAAATCAAGTGACTTTTTCTTTCTTAATTTAAGAAAGTAAAACTCACTTAAAGCAAGTGCGTTTTCTCACTTAAATCAAGTGCGTTTTCTCACTTGAATCAAGTGACTTTTTTCACTTAAATTAAGTCACTTTTTCTTTCTTAATTCAAGAAAGTGAAAGTCACTTAAATTAAGTGACTTTGCTCACTTAACTCAAGTAACTCTTTCTTTCTTAGTTTAAGAAAGTAAAAGTCACTTAAATTAAGTGAATTTTCTCACTTAAATCAAGTGCGTTTTCTCACTTAAATCAAGTGCGTTTTCTCACTTGAATCAAGTGACTTTTCTCACTTAAATTAAGTAACTTTTTCTTTCTTAATTTAAAAAAGTAAAAGTCACTTAAATTAAGTGAATTTTCTCACTCAAATCAAGTGCGTTTTCTCAGTTAAGTCAAGTGCGTTTTCTCACTTGAATCAAGTGACTTTTCTCACTTAAATTGAGTAACTTTTTCTTTCTTAATTTAAAAAAGTAAAAGTCACTTAAATCAAGTGAGTTTTCTCACTTAAATCAAGTGACTTTTTCTTTCTTAATTTAAGTGACCTGTACATTCTTAAATTAAGTGACTGCACATTCTTAAATTAAGAAAACATCTTTCTCTATGTAAATTGAAGCACATTTTCCCCGAATTATCAGCAATTAATTGACAACAAACCTAAAAATCCTCATGTTTTTTGTTGGAGAAATTCAACATATTTATTTTCTGTTCAATTCGCATTTGGGAAAAATGTCCGATTCAACTGGAAAATATTATTTTATCGGAAAATGCCGAAGAAAGGTCAATTTGACCAAATCTGAATCGAAATCTGTTTTTTTTTTAAAGGATTCGGAGAAAAAACCCGAATTATTCAATTCCCAACTTCCCCCCCCCCCCTCCTCCTCCCTTCAGACACCGCGATTCGTTATTTTTACAATTGAACACCCCAAACAAACTCACCAAAACGAGAACCCAAAATTCCCTCAAAAAAAAAAGCAGAAAAAAAAACGAAAAATTCCATCAAAAACATCACATTCACTCTTCACGGCTGACCAGCACGGACTATAACCACTGTACCCCCAAATATCTCTCTCTCTCTCTCTCTCAAAAAAAAAAAGGACTTCCTACGCCCAATTCTCGTTTAAAAGCCCGGAGAACCCCGAACAAAACACCAAAAGAGAGGTGAAATAGTGAAAAAAAAGCCAAAAAAAAACGTCACAAAGAAACAAATCCCTGGAAAAAAAAATAAAACAATGGAATTGATTAAAAAATGTTTGCGGCTTGCCTTTCAATCTGCGAGAGCCGCCTCCATTTCCGGTCCTCGCACAGAATCCGATCGAATCTCTCTCTCTCTCTCTTTTCTCACCCTACACATTTATTTGGACCCCCATTGGCGCGGGTTTGAAATCATTATTTTTGTACGAGTCAGGCTCACATCCGCCCCAGAAAGAAAAAAAAAAGAGGGGGGAAAAGGGGAGGGAGGAAAAAAAAAATAAAGGAAAATAAAAAAATTAATCTTCTTCTTCTCCGCCTCTTTTTTCTCTTCTCTTCTCTCCGACACGTGCACTCCGTTATTCTATCTGTCATAGTGTAACGCCTTTCGCAACTGGGATGAGCCCAAATTGTTTTTTTTTTCCTTCTCTTCTTCTTTTTCTTCTCCTGTCTTTTCTTTTTTTTTTCCTCAATTCGACCACCGTGTTCGAGAAAAATCTCTTCTGCTCTTAACATATGGTCTATTAGCACTAATAATAGATGTTTTGGTGGAGATTCACCACCGAAAAGAAGGAGGAGGAACAAAAAAAAAGGGTAAATAAAAGAGAAATAAAGGAAATTGGGGGATAAAAAATTGGCTGTTGTGAGATTTTACGAAATTGAATGAACTGACGGAATATAAATAGAGTAATGCAGAGCAAATAAAGCGGAGGAAAGAGTTCGTATTTTTTTTTTGGGATAATGGAGAATTTTTTCAACAAATTAGGTAAATTTGAACTGCAAAAGCAGTGAATTACATGGAAAAAATACAATTCGTTATTTCATGTATTTTTTTTCATTATTCAGTTATACAATTCGCTTGTGCATATATATATATGCCTGTTATTTTCATAGTATAATAAACTTTTGTTGGATGAAAAAAAAATTACGAGTGAAATTCGAAAAATGAATGGAGAGAGATTTTTTTGAATTATTTTAATTTTTTATTGAAAAAGAGCAAAACACATGAAAAGTTGATTTTTTTTATCAATCATTTTTTTGTAGAGGATTTTAAGAGCTACAAAAATTGATGAGAATAAAGAATGGTTGCTTTGAAAATTGAAAAAATCAATTAATTTAATTTAAAACAAGTGGATAATAGTATTGCTTTCCAGCTGATACACTGTTAAAAATTTGCGTCTGAATTTTTCGTGCAAAATACCGGAAATTTCTAACAATTCACATTTCTACTGAAATTTCAGATAATTACGTCATTGAAAAATGAACAAACCATGGATTTTCGAATAATTTCACTCCTGGATATCAATGAAATTTCGTGAATTTCAGTTTGATTTTTTCTTGAAAATTTAGTAAAATTAGGAAAATTCAAAAAAAAATTGAAAATTCAAGTAAGTTGTAGGATTTCCGTCTCAATTCTACTCAAGACTCATAGATTCCTTTAAGATTCATCTGAAATTCATAGATTTCATGACCATTTTCCCATTTAAAAAAA
The DNA here is from genome assembly GCA_963942555.1 of Aleiodes leptofemur. Classification (NCBI taxonomy): domain Eukaryota; kingdom Metazoa; phylum Arthropoda; class Insecta; order Hymenoptera; family Braconidae; genus Aleiodes; species Aleiodes leptofemur. Next base: position 1,101,807 of record OZ012621.1, on the reverse strand, counting down.
ATTAAATGTCACGTTCATGAAAATTTCCATCAAATTGTCTTTATTTATTGATTATGAATTTATTAATTTTTTTTTAAATTTATTATTTCATTACTGTTTAAATTTATTGATTGAAGAAAAATATGAGTCCTTAAAAATCGATTATTATTTCCCTCCAGCTGGAGAAATTTCTCTTTTTTTTTATATTATTATTATAAAAGTCCAATCGAAATGCTTAAATATATCTACGATAATTGTGTAGAAATTAGTTACAAGAATACACGCCAATAATATAATTATCAATTTGCAGAATGAGTGAATATTTTCAATGGAAATGATTATATCAAATAAAATTATGAAAATAATTGCGATTTCAAAACAATAAATCCACGACATTTTGTCTTTTCATTATGATTAAATTATAACATTTTCGTCGAAATAAAATTATTATTCTCATTTTGAATAATTGGAATGTCTTCAATTAATGATCTGAAAACAAAAGAAATTGTAAATTCTAATTCTCCTTTTTTTTTTTATTGTTTATTAAGGGGTAACACTACTGTAGAATTTTCAAAAAATCGATTTTTTTCTCCTTGCTTTAAAAATTACTTTGAACCTTCCAGAATACGGGCAAGAAAAGTTATCATCTGAAACCCATTATTTCACATGAAATTTTGAATTTTTCCCAAGGCATTTCTTCACATTCATAGCCTAAGTCAAAACTTCAATCGTGTTTTTCTCGAAACATGATTTTTCAAATTGGCACGCAGCATAACTCCAATAATTTTCATTATTTTCATTTGAATTTCCCATAGCATCTTGAAAACAATATTTCGAACAGAAATACGTAGGAGATTTTCAAAAAATTGGATTGCACATTTTTTATTGATAAAAAATTGCCGGTTTTTTGGCCGAAATTTGAATTTTTTCATTCAAATGGTCACCAATCCCACAATAAACAATATTTTTGAAATCCCCTACGTATTGCTGTAGCTATATGTATCTAGACTGAGCTAATTTTTTTTTTTTTTTTTTCAATTTAAAATTGCACCAGTTACACTGCGTGCCGCAGAGTGTTTTAAATTCGAGGGGCATCGCAAGAATGGCTGTTGTGTCGTCATTTTTCGATATTTTTTGATGAATTTTTTTTCTGAAGACTCAAATATATGCTCAATCACTCCCCCAAATATCATTATTTTACTGCCAGTTTTTCTAAAGAAGGGAATTTGGGCACAAACGAAGGTAGTACTAGTCTAGTAGAGTAGTGTGATTAACTGGGGGGCAAGGGAGGTTTTTTTTTTTTTGAGGTTTCCATTTTATTTCTTCTTTGTAAATAATGTGCAATAACGGTAGAAAAATAAAAATAGCTGGCAAGAACCAAGAGGAAGCAGGAAATAACAACTGAACCGAATAAATAAATAAATATGTAAACATGTAAATACACACATACACGTCGAACGTGTTAATTTTAAGTGAAAGGCTGATTACTTTCTAGTGAAAATTTTTTTTTTTTAAAGTCAAACGACATCTAATGTACAGAAAAAGAAATTTATGTACTTGAAGCAATAAATTAATTAATTAATTACTGCCAGTTTTTCTATAGAAAAAAATACCCAAAAAACGCCTTTTTTTTTTCTAGACTTCTACAGGGGTGATACGCCTTAAGTATCTTCTATTAAAAAAATTACAAAATCGAAAATTCCAATGATTCCATAGCTTCCCTTCGAACCCCCAAAAAAAACCTAAATCCATAGCTCTAAAAAGCCTCATTGCGTAACTCTCGTAGTTTCGACAGTATTGTGTCTCGTAAAAGTGCCACACTAGACATTCAGCATTATCGTACCAAGTGATTTACGTATTATACCACTGTATTTCACCGTTCACATCTCCTTTTCGTTGCAAAATTTATTATCAGCCCAACAGTTTTCGCCCCTGTTTGTGCCCTCCTGGTGTTCAACACACAGCAAGAGTAGGGCGCTGTGTCTGTGGTAGCCAGGAGAATTGAAGAGGGCAGAATGAGAGTGTAGAGAAGAAGAGTGTGAGAGAAATTGGAAGGTAGAGGGAGGGAAAAAGAAGGGGTTGGGGGGGGGGGGGGGGAGGGGTGAGTTAGCCCTGGCCACACGCTACAACGAGCCCCGTATAACACGGATTACCGCTTGTATATAAGAGGGTGGAGCGTACACGCTGGGTAGCCTCGAAGGCCGATAAATAATCGGATTAATGAAAAATATTTCTACGTTACATGCACACACATATACATACACATATACACTGTGGACCAAACATATAGTTGTTCTAGTAAAAAAGTGGCGCAAGTGCTGTATATAAGCATAGTACTTACGCCCCTTTAATTCTAAGATGACGATATATATATGTATGTATATATATATGCCTGCGCAATTTCCCTTGCGTTTTTTTCTACCTTCTCGTCGAAGATGCCCTTTTTCTTCCTTTTTTTTCAAGTTATTTCGTATT